>JAWQFJ010016971.1:0-13489 GCA_034096865.1 Theodoxus fluviatilis | reverse complement strand
CTCGATCTCTCTCCCACCCACCCTCTTACTCTCATTCTCTCTTCCCTTCCTCCCCTTTTCCCAGCTCCCCTCCCCCCTCTTCTCTCCCTCCCTCTCTCTCTCTCTCTCTCTCTCTCTCTCTCTCTCTCTCTCTCTCTCTCTCTCTCTCTCTCCCACCACCACTCTTACTCTCATTCTCTCTTCCCTTCCTCTCCTTTTCCCAGCTTCCCTCCCCCCCCTCTCTCTCTCACTCTCTCTCTGTCTCTCTCTCTCTCTGTGTCTGTCTCTCTCTGTCTCTCTCTCTCTCTCTCTCTCTCTCTCTCTCTCCTCTCACCTCTCTCTCTCTCTCTCTCTCTCTCTCTCCCACCCACCCTCTTACTCTCATTCTCTCTTCCCTTCCTCCCCTTTTCCCAGCTTCCCCCCCCTCTCTCTCTCTCTCACTCCTCTCTCTGTCTCTCTCTCTGTCTCTCTCTGTCTCTCTCTGTGTCTCTCCTGTGTCTCTCTCGTGTCTCTCTCTCTCTCTCTCTCTCTCTCTCCTCTCTCTCTCACTCTCTCTCTCTCTCTCTCTCTCTCTCTCTCTCTCTCTCTCTCCCACCCACCATCTTACTCTCATTCTCTCTTCCCTTCCTCCCCTTTTCCCAGCTCCCCTCCCACCCTCTCTCTCTGTCTCTCTCTCTGTCTCTCTCTCTCTCTCTCTCTGTCTCTCTCTCTGTATCTCTCTCTCTCTCTCTCTCTCTCTCTCTCTCTCTCTCTCTTACCACATTTGAATATTTTGCCTCAAGGGCTGAATGTAAGTAAGAAAGGCAATACTGCCTAATTCACTACCCTTGTAAAATAAAGTTCGTTCGTTCGTTCTGTCTGTCCTGACTTAAGCGCAACAACTTGGTACTGGTAGTCTGTTGGCTTGGCCTAATGGCAGTGAATCGATAATAAACTTGGCAGAAATAGACCTTAAGTATCCTAAAATGTACAAGACCACTCAAATTTCATGAACTATCATCCATTTTTATACAATTTACAGTGCAAAATATGAAGCGAGGGAGTTTACAGAAAAGAACGTTATAATTCCTTTACAAACACGTAGTAACGTCAGTTGCCAAATGAATGGCTCAGATGGTAAAGCGCTGGACAATTGTAACGTTAGGTCATGCGTGAACGGATTCGAATCCGCGCTGAAACTTTTTTCGAACCCGACCTGTTTTTTGTGTTTTTGTGTGTGTTTTTCCCCCCCCTCTTTTCTCAAGAGATTGCGGGTTTGAACCCAATTTTTTGTGTGTGCCAAAACCTGGAGGTTCAGCGCCAGCGGTTTTTATCTGTCAGTGTGGTGTGGTCGGACGGTCTGTCACCGACTCCACGGTCTTCAATTATATCTCCAAACAACTAACTGGACCGAGAAAATGTTCCTGTGAGATTGTAGCACACTAACTGTTGAAGTGTAGGTCCGCATTGAACGTACAACTAATCACAAATTATTCTGAATTACGAGACCTTGAAGAGAACAGTGGTGTTCTTAAGTGAGCGTTACACTCCAGCAGCGCCCTCCCAAAAATTAATCCATTCATGGAAATGGACGAAAGAAATTGCAAACATGTCAAGTATAGAAGTCCATAATCAACAAAGCATCGTGACGTCCTTGCGAGTAGAGATTTTTTAGAGGATAATGGATCTGAGAAAAACATTTAAGAATGAAAAGATAACAGAAGGATTTGTTTACGATAAAGCAAGTAGTCAAATGATGGAATGCTCGACCACACTCTACGCCAACGCCCCATTTTTATTCTCGCTGTAAATACTGTCGCGTGCGTTTTAAAGTTGACTAGGCGCCAAAATGGCTCCGAAGAACGCAGATTTCGTTGCGTTGTAGTTCCAGACATCATTTGGTCCTCATGATTTTGCGCAATGTACAGGGAGAAGATTACAGAACTCGTGGATAGACAGGGGATAATTGGAGATAACATACTATTCATGTTATTTAGACAATTAAGATACGTATAGAAAGCGGATTAAATTAAAAACCGGCTGGATTGGTTGACAGGCATCACGGCATTGCTGCAAGATCAATGCGCAACGCATAAAATGTAGTATCGACTCCTCCAATATTACCATCTGTTGACCGCTGCATAAGCAGAGATTCAACCACCATCCTCATTGCTCGTAGAAGGAATGGGTAAGGCGATTGTTGATGTCTTACTATTTACAATCATTAGTATCACGTGTCACCGTGTTTGACTGGAGTAACCAGAATGCTCGCATGTCACACAAAAGAAATTTGGAAACCACCTCACTTGAAGTGGTTGCGTGTAAGGAAGCCAGAAAGCAGCTTGCACAACTGTCCTTCGGCAAATAACTCTGACCCCTGGTCCTATGCATCGGCCATGTTACTTTGCATTGTATCACTGACACTTCACTACACAACTGCTACACGCTGTATCTTACTCTAGACAGAGCGACTTATCCAGTGCGGACCATGTCACCTATGCACTTTCCCACTGGAAACCGAGTGCACAGAAGTGACCAAGCGAATACCCTTGGTGTGTCCAAGCACTGGTGAGCGCGACAACAAAAAACGAATTGAGCGGGAATGCTAGCTCTCTACCCACTGTAAGGCAAAAAGGCCTACTATCCCCTCCGTCTCCTTTGTTGAAAACAAATTCCTCTTTTCAGTGCAATAGAACAGTCAGTGGGAGAATGGAAAAGTTAGTGCAAAAGGAACAGTCAGTGCTATAGGACATGGTCCTCGTGGCAATAGGACGAGCAGCTGCAAAGGAAGTTGTGCGAAGCTCTTTTGGATCCAAACACCAAACTTCAACCAGGAGACTTAGTTACTCAGTCAAAACACGACAGAGTTAAATGCCTTTGTTTTTAGTAGAATCACTACTACCCAGACTTGCAAGAGCCAATCTATTGAGCAATGCTTAATACACAGGTTCAGATTCTGCGCATGAAACTTGTTATGTCCCTACATGATTTATTATCACGAAGAGAGTGTGAGGCTTCCACACGAAACCAACCAGGTTTTTATTAGTCGTTTTATGTAGGTGTGCAGTGTTTTCTTGTACCACCTGTTTTTCTTGTAGAGGTTGCGGGGGCATCGAATCCAAGATCATTTAAATACTGGATATTAACTAACCTCGTCATATGCCAAAAACTGTAAGGTTCAGCGCCAGCGGTTTTATATCTGTCATTAGTCTGGTGGTCTGTCTGTACCGACCTAACGGTCTGATATCTCAAAAACTACTGGACGGATTTCCGTGACATTTTGCCACACTTACTGGAAGTTAGGTTCCGATTGAATGTATCAAATTTCAGAATAGAGGCTTGAAGATAGAAAGTTGGTTTTTTTAGGTCGTACACTCCAGAGCACATAACCAAATACCCATTCAGGAATGGCCAAAATGTGACGTCATCAACAACGTGACGTCCATTTGCGAGTGAGTTTGAGGATAATGGATTTTGAGAATACATTGATGAAAGGAAAAAGAAGGATTTATCTTTACACGAATGCAACACAAGTACGTGCAAATGATGGAATGGCGACCCACCCTCCACAGACACGCCAACTGTTGCTCGCTGTGTACTCTCGCGACGTCGCTTTTTATAGTAGACTTAGCGCACCAAAAATGGCTTCTCGACAATAATGAACGCAAGATTCACGTTGCGTTGTTTATTCCAGACACGCATTTGTGTTCAATTTTGCCAGAGCAAGTGAGAAAGAATTCCTTCAGACTTGAGAGACAGGGGTCATGAACCAAATCAATATTCATGTTATGGTTAGACACGAAATCGTACGAGCTATTTAGCACAATGAGGTATTAAAAAATGAGTGGAACGGCGACCAGCTCGGGACTTCAGATCAACGCGCCGCACCATTATATGTATCGACTATATTTCCAGTCTTGCAACGACTAGCTAAGCAAGAAGATAACCAACCATCGTACATTGACCTCGTGCCAAGGCTGAAGAGTAAGTTGATATCGTGTTTTTTAATCCATTTATCCGTTAGCTGTTTGAATGGAGCAACGAGCTATCGCATTCTAAAATTGTAGAAAATCTACTCTTAGACAAGGGGTTCGTGTAGTGGAGCCAGAAAGAGCTTGCTCAACTGTCTTCGCATGAACATGTCCTATGCCACGGACTGTGTCCTTTGCAAATTACACTCGACTCACAACTGACTCGTTCTATGACACTGCATAAATGTCCGATGCACGTGACTTGTCCTATGCACTTCCACACGGACAGTGCACAAGAATTGATCCAGTGTGTGTGCCGTAAGCAATGGGTGAGAGCCGGACAAAAACTATTGAGGCGGGACTGCGATGTAGATCTTTAAACCCTGTTAGACAGAAGCGCACTTCCCCATCTCTCTTTGTGACAACACTCGTATGTCCATGGATAAAGATATGCAGTCAGTGTGAAAGGACATGTAGTGCAAAAGGACAGTACAGTGCCACAGGACCCGTCCCGTGCATCAGGGACAGTCAGTGCAAAAGCGGCAGTTGTTGCAAGCTCTTTGCGATCCATCACACAACACTTCAATTACAGTAGCTTAGGTTACTCCCATCATAACACAGTATACAGATAAATGATTATTTTGATAATAACTTACCCAAGCACTTGAGCCGAGCATAATGAGCAAATGCCATATGTACCAGGTACGATTTTAGTCTAGCGAGAAATATTTTTTTCTGTCCTTTTTTCGAGAGAGTTGTAGAAGGTTCGAATCCAAAACATGGTTTTTATAGTGTTTATTTAGTAATGAAATGGGGAGCGTTTTATTTCCCCCCATCTTTTATGATGAGAGGTATATGCGGGGTTCGAAACAATCTTTAAACTATATATATATATGCCCATAAACGGGATAGTTCAGCGCAGCGGTTTTTATCGCTGTGTCCGTTCTCTGTCCCGCTCTTCAAATGGGCTTGAGTAATCATCAAAAACATCAAGGAAGGATTGTCTCCCTGACATTTTGCACACTAAATGGAAGTTAGGTCCGATTGAATGTATCAAATTTTCAGAATCGAGGCTTGAAGAAAAACTGGTTTTTTAAGGTCGTACACTCGACATCGCCTCCCCAAATACTCCATTCATGGAATGGCCAAATTGCGAAATGTGTGACGTCATCAACAACGTGACGTCATTTGCGAGTAGAGTTTTGAGGATAATGAATTTCGAGAACATAGGTGAAAGGATAAAGAAGGATTTTTTACGATGCAAGTAGTCAATTCATGGAATGGCGACCCACTCCACAGCCATGCCCCTTTTCTCGCTGTATCTCGCGTGGTTACAGTTGCAGGCGCCAAAATGGCTTCCAAATGAACGCAGACTAACTGGTTGCATTGTATTCCAAACAGCATTTGTGTCTCATTTTTGCCAGGCAGTGAGAAGATTTCTCAGACTGTGATAGACAGGGGTATGAATAAATACTACTCATTGCCCTCCAGGTTCGCAGGGCTAATTCTTTTTGTTCTTAGTTTCCAACGACCTGCTCAGTCCACATAAGGTCAGTTTATGATTGCTTGTATTATAAAGCAGAGAACATCTTTTCAATGTTGCACTAGTCTTGTCGTGTTGGTGCCTACGTTAGTGATTTTGAGTGCACACTGTTAGTTCATTTCGATTTGTCTCCGCCATATGCTTTGCGCTGTTTCCCGCTCTTTGAGTTTAATGTACTTGGGTGGCATAGTCAGTAGTGGATAGCACTTTCGGTAATTTTCACGCTACCAGCGGAGATAGTGTCAAATAAATGCAAACTGCTTATTAATTTCAAATTATTTTTAAATATGGAAATACGTTGAAAGCAAGTATTTAGTTCCCCTTTTTGTTTGCTGTATTTTCAGTTTTTCACCACTACAGCACTACGACATGCAAGATGACGATAGTGTTCATGCCTTTCTGCAAATAAATTATCTGACGCAGATTATTGGTGCGACGAGCTTGTATGATGTGCTCGGTGACACTCTCTGTATTCTCATCCCTATATATGTTGAGAACAAAGGCAGAACACATACTGTAAACACGGCAATAGTCTGGCATAGTTGTGCAGTGAAAGAGAGAAAACGAGTGTCGTGGAATCGAAATTCATGACAGTGTAATTTTTATTGATATTCACAAATTCACATTGATACAAGTGGCACGAAATAAATCTTTCGCACACTGCGCAGTTCGCATAGCAGCCATAATAAAGTAAAGGGAAAAAACCACCACCACACAGAGAGAGAAAAAGGACATACAACTGAATGCTGCAGCCGTCATAAGAAATGGTGACAGATATGAGATTTGGAATGGAAGACGGGGGTAATTGGGGAAAAAAGAGGGGGGGGGGTAGTGTGAGGGAGGGCGAAATGCGTTTTTCCCGTTTTGTGTGAGTGAGTGTGTGTGTGTGTGTGTGTGTGTGTGTGTGTGTGTGTGTGTGTGTGTGTGTGTGTGTGTGCACGTGCGTGCTGAGGGGGTCGGAGGTGGCGATGGGTAGGGTGGGGAATGGGGTGGGGGAAGCAGATGCAAAAGCAGAAGACTTCCATCTGTTCAAAAGCTACAGTGGCACTACAGACATCCTGTTATCCCTCCAGGTTTACTGAAGGTCCCACAGACTTTATTGTGTTTTTTAATGCCAAAACCTGGAGGTTCAGCACCAGCGGTTTTTATCTGTGTGTGTGTCTGTCTGTCTGTCCCGACTTCACGGCTGATTTCTCAAAAACTACTGGACGGATTTCCTTGACATTTTGCACACTAACTGGAAGTTAGGTCCGATCAAAGGTATCAAATTTTCAGAATCGAGGCTTGAAGAGAAAGTGGTTTTTTAAGGTCGTACACTCGACAGCGCCTCCCCAAATACTCGATTCATGGAATGGCCAAATTGCGAAATGTGTGACGTCATCAATACCGTGACGTAATTTATTGTGTATCTCTGCCCTTCAGGCCCTTCTTAACGGCTGATTTCTCAAAAACTACTGGACGGATTTCCTTGGCATTTTGCACACTTACTGGAAGTTAGGTCCGATTGAATGTATCAAATTTTCAGAATCGAGGCTTGAAAAGAAAGTGTTTTTTTTAAGTTCGTACACTCGGAAGCACCTCCCTAGATAGTCAATTTGATGGAATGGCGACCCACTCCACAGCCACGCCCCTTTCTCGCTGTATCTCGCGTGGTAATAGATGCAGGCGGCAAAATGGCTTCATCGCGAACGCAGACTAACTTGTTGCGTTGTATTCCGGACAGCATTTGTGTCTCATTTTTGCCAGACAGTGAGAAGATTTCTCAGACTGTGATAGACAGGGGTATGAATAAATACTACTCATGTTATTTAGACGAAATTAAGATCTGACACTGTGACAAAAGTTCGCCATTCACTAGGGGACCAACTTTCAAACTTTGACAACACACAAACAAGGCTGCTTTTGTACATGCATGTGGTGTTGGAAATAACACACGTCGATCAATAAAGCTTTCAAGAGATAGATAAGATAAAACTGGCTTTGTAAAGTATTCCTGTTTTGTTTTTTGTGCATTTGAAGGTCTGAATGAGTTGATATTTTACAAACACAAAGTGGAATAGAAAAGGGCGACTCTGTTTCCATACACTGCACACGCTGGATCATTTCTAACCTATCTTACCCCAAATGGATCTCTAGTCAAAACATTTTTCTGCCCCTTTTACACAAAAAGAGGGTTTTTGAGTGTGTGGTACAATGGTTTTTAGCGTTTTTAATCGACGCTGATGGTCGTAATACGACTTTGTCCATTCATGGTGGAAACTTTGCTGGCTTAATTCGTGGATTGCTTTCGCCTAGCAGACGACAGCTTTGTATACAAATCATCACTGCTAGGCAGCGGAAATTGACCAAAGTCGATCAAAAAACTCGTATTCATACAAATAATAAACCAATTCGATTTTCTTTCTCAGATTATTCAGACTTCGTCCGATTATTACGACCGTAAGATAGCAGTAATTTGACATTCCGCATCACCTCTTCTGATTGGATGTGACGGTGATAGTTTTGTCTGCAACTCGCACTTACGTCTTACATTATGGTGGAAGTAGTGATGTTTACTTCGTCCGTTGAACGCTGCCAAGACTAATGTGCGAATGAATGAAGTATGATTTCAAAATTTTTCTGGATTAATACAAATGTATATCAAACACATCAGTTCAATTTAATCGAGTCAATTAATCGAGTACATGTCCACCAGGTCAAAAATGTGTGAGTGGAACGCAAGTCAGAAAAGTTACAACTTGGTAGTCTGTTCGCGTGGCCTAATGGCAGTGAATCAATATTAAACTTGGCAGAAATAGACCTTGAGTATCCTAATATGTACAAGACAACTCAAATTTCATGAACTATCATCCATTTTTCTACAATTTATAGTGCAAAATACGAAGCGAGGGAGTTTACGGAAAAGAACGTTATAATTGCTTTACAAACACGTAGTAACGTCAGTTGCGGAATGGCTCAGATGGTAAAGCGTTGGACTATTGTAACGTTAGGTCATGCATGAACGGGTTCGAATCCGCGCTGAAACTATTTTTACCCCTCTTTTTTCGAGGTTGCTGGTTCGAACCCGACCTGTGTTTGTTTTTGTTTTTTTTTGTGTGTTTTTCCCCCTCTTTTCTCGAGAAGTTGCGGATTCAAACCCGATCTTTTTTATATAGTACCAAAACCTGGAGGTTCAGCACCAGCGGTTTTTGTACGCGAAAATCCGTATAGGATAGGCTAACCAGATTGACGTGCATACCGATTGTTTCCGCCTATCCGCCCGTATAGGGGATAAACGCGATTAGTCCACTTAACGGACCGACGTGCATACGCGCCCAGGCCCAGGCTGTGTTAGGGCTTATACGCGGTTAGGGCCCATGTAGCTAACCGCGTTTAAGCTCTAAATGCGTTTATGCTAACCGCTTCTGATGTGCATACAGGCCCTGGAGGGAAGTTTCAGATAACGCGACTGTGGGCTCGTGCAGGTCTCATGCTATTTGCGCTGTACACGTCGCTGGTGACCATGAGTGTCTTTAAAGCACCTTTGCCACCTGCTGGCCTGCACAGTCTGTCCGGCTTGATTCTCCTAGGAGGTGATGTAGAAGCCAACCCTGTTCCAGGCACAACAGGCCAGGAACAAGCTGGACTGCATCCGTAAATGGGTGTACGTGGCCCTTGTTCAATGGTAGATGAGGTGATAAACCAATACTCCTTCATGAGACAGGGAATCCCCGCAGAACCCACTGACTCTGGACTACAGCCGCAGTCCTCTGTGCCTTCGTCTCCACAGAACTGAATCTACCTCGAGGCTGAACTGCGGAGATTACATGCGCAGCAGGAGATGTTGTTCCTATCGCTGCATGACACTGAAGAACGATATCGACAGCAGTGTTTGCACTTGTCACAGTGGAATGCAGCACTCCAAAATCAAGTGGACAGCATGAAGCTCCACCTGAACAATATGCAGGCAGACCTACAGAACAGAATTGTGTCATTAGAAAATGAAACCGAAGAGCTTGAGATGGCCTCCAAGCGAAACTGCTTCAGAATCTTTGGGTTGCGCGAAAGTCCGCATGAAACATATTGGACCTGCCTTGAGATGGTGCTGGACGTTATACGCGAAGCACTCTTAAACACTTCCTGGACTGAGTGCGACATTGTCCAAGTGCAGAGATTGGAAGCAAGAAAAGATGATGATCCTGACTCCAACCCCCGTCCAATCCTTGTGGAAATGACGAGATGGTCGGACTCCTCCAGCTGGACCGTGACCCGCTGAAAGGGCGAGGCATACGTATCTCTGGCGATCTGACAAAGAAGCAATCTACCACCCTGCAGCAGCTTCGAAGCCAAGGCCATCAAGCCTATTATCGGAACAATAAGCTCTAGTTCAGGGATGAATCGCCAGCAGAGTTAGAGCCGCTTCTCCAGACAGGATCGAATTGGAATGCACGAGGTCCAACACCAGAGGAACATTCACTTGGCGAAACAGGTCAACGACAACGTACACCTTGGCTGGGTGAAGGTGTGGGATATGACCAGCGAGGTCGTACTCCTCATCACCACAGACAACCCCTGCACCAGCAATATAGAAGGAGCCCTCATTCGGAATGCAGGGGCAACTTGAAACGGTCCCAGCGAGTTCGACAAAGGAGATACGAGAGGAATTTGGAGACCAGCCACGCTTCGAGAGAGGCTTCAAGAGGCGCTTCTGTGACTCAGTCCACTATGCTCCCCACTGCCGAAGTTCTACATACTGAAAGTACCCGGGGACACTCCAGTGGGATGCCCTGCAGCTGACTGATAGAGCGCTGTACAGAAAGTGGATGGACAAGAAGGGAGAAACCTGCCACCTTCTCCATCTTTTGCAAGGATCAATGCAGAAGGAAGCGCTGAGACAGCTACATGACGACCCAGCAGCTGGCCACCTCGGAAGGCGGAAGCCGTACCAACGTGTCTGCAAGGGGTACTTTTGGATCGGTCGGCACAAGTCCGTTCATAACTTGTGTTGGCGCTGTGCCATCTGTGCCTCAAGGCAAGACACCACAGTCGTTGTAGTGGCCCTAGCAAGACTGACAGTTCTCCAGTGGTTGCCAGGCCATTGGTGCATACCCCCCGTGAAGTGCCACAGTGTGTGGAGCCGCTCCAGGGTATACTGCAGTCAGTGCAAAAGTCCGCAAGGACACACCTGCAGCAAAGCATTAATGGAATGAAGTCTGGTTACAACCACAAGGCCGATCACCAGACCTCTCCTGAGGGCACTGCACCGTGGTTCTGCAACCCACGGGCTGAGAAGGGATGCACCACCAAGCTGGCCTGGCCACAGGCAGGACGTTACGTGAACTGTGCCCGTCTCTGGAGGTACCAGGGAGATCTACCGCCAGACTGGTGGCAGTCGCCACAACGCCGCTCTGACCAAACCCACAACGAGCCCACAGAGAGAGACCCTGTATCAGGGATTTCCTCGGAAGACGAGAGCGAGGATGGAGCAACCCCTGAGGACGTGCAGACATACACGCGGCGAGGTCGGCGTGTGATGCGCCCATCTCGCTTCTTGTGAGGAGTACTGTACCATTCAGTGACAGTGTGGACAGTGGACAGTGCAGACTTTGACTCGGCTGATGCTATCACATGGAAACGTACACCCAGGTGTCATGTCTTGCATTTTCGCCACTCACTCTCTAATCCATGGACTACCCGGACTGTGATTTGACTTTTCCCGGTATTTTGTTATTGTTGTTGTTGATGTTAATGTTGTTGCTAGCTGTGTATCTTTTAGGTGTTAGTTTATGATGTTTTGTAGGTTTAATTGCAAAATTGTAGATGTAGTGAGACCGATGAGGTCGTTTTGGTCTTTAGGGGAGGAGCTATGTTGGGAAGGTTCTAGATCATACGAGGAGATCGTAGCACAGTCGGTTTGTTTATTTCGGTCAGTCCGCTTAGGTCATTGCCCTGACACGTGGTCGAGTTGGACTAAATTTGTCTTGTTGTGTCACGTGACGTCAGTTCATTTCCATCTCGAGCAAGAGACTTTTGAAGCAGCTTCCTTCGCAAAAACTCTGGAACCTGTATTTAGGTATACAAAGCGCGACAAAGCAAGAGAGAGTCAGACACGAGCAGTAGATGCAACAGAGTTAAGGTGAGAGCTTAACTTTGAAAGGAGTGAGTCCTCTGCGGTACTGTGCATAGAGTGAAGCAAGTACGACGATACTACTTATTGTCACCGCTGTGTATCAACCAGTGAGTGAATAAAGTTTATCGAAAACGACCACAGGCGTTTGTAACTTCGACTTCATAGCGCAAGCTAGGAGAACCCCTGTACAACAAGATAGAGTGCAACATTGTTTATTGGAGACTTTCACTACTGAGAACTTTGATTTTACACATTACTTTGATGGCTATTTTGTACTACATTCCCCTGGCATAAAACTCCTCAGACAAGGAAGTAGATCACGGGGCTTGGTTCTCCTCGTAAAGAAGTCAATATCGCAACATATAACTCCGTTGAATGTTGATGCCGATAATGTAATAGTATTCAGGCTCTCAGGTGTGATTAACGTAAATATCATTGTAGTCTGCATATATATTCTTCTGCAAGACTATCCTTACAATGACGGAATGGTCACAATTTGCAATATAAATATCCCAGAGGACATAATCCTTGAATGTCAGGAAACCCCCAAATCGGCATTATTGATTTGTGGTGATTTGAATTCAAGGGTGGGGAAGTGGGATATCAGAGCGGCAAGCCCTGACCATGATGATGATACATAGATGGGGGAAAGCTGTAGGTGTCCCAATCTCTAACAATTCAGAACATCACAAGATGGCGTTGTCAATAACTTTGGCGTCCTCTTCAAGAGTCTATGTCTGGTCCACTGATTAATCATCCACAACGGGTATATACTTGGAGATAGTGAGGGATGATATACTTACCTGTCTCCTCATGGTGAGAGCGTCATTGACTACTGCTTGATGGATACTGATAACTCAAACTTCCCAGTAGAATTAGCCGTTGGTAACAGGGTAGAAAATCACTACATTCCACTAGAACTTACAATTGGGCCAGAAAACAATAACTGTAATGTCCTTTCAGAAAAAGTATATGTATCCCAATTACGATGGGATTCAACGAAAGCCCCTACATTTCTGGAAAACTTGGAAAGCCCTCACATTAAAAGGCAGCTGGAGGCTGCATTAGAAATGACACATAGTTCCATAGACTCGGCCCTTCAGATATTTGATACTGTTATTCTTTCTTGTATTCAGTGTATGGAAAAGGAGGCCCTTGCCAATCCACCAGTGGCTAGAACTCTGTTTGGTACGACCATGAATCTTGCACTGCTAAACGTAATGCAAGTTGATCCCTTCCCAATACAGGAAAACGAGATTTTCAATGCATAAAGAAAACTATCTAGCTGATAGAAAAGTTTACAAAAGCTTATCCCATGCCAAGAAAAGAAGTCACTTTCTTTTAACCAGCATGAAGCTTATAGATAGCTTTAAAGATGCTCACCCTTATTGGACACGAATAAGAAATGCAACAGAAAAGTATTCTGGTAACGTTAATATCAAATTGACCACCTAGAAAGATCACTTTGAAAAAATTTATTTGAAAAATTATGATGAAAAGCTCGCAATGATCAGTATACTCATTTCCCGAACACCTGTAACTATTGTGACAAACTCGATTCTAGATGAGCCCATCACGTTTGAGGAAGTAAAGACAACTCTTTGCAGAATAAAGTCACGGAAATCGGCAGGGATAGATAAAATACCAGGTGAATGCTACAAAGTCGGCGGTGATATAATTGCTATTTTCCAAACGAAATTATTCAATAATGCTCTATGACTCCCACTACTTCCCCCCTGAATGGTCCCGGTCTGTAGTGGTTCCTTTGTACAAGAAGGGCAATAGGCTTGATCCGAATAACTACAGAAGGATCTCATTACTTTGCACCCTTAGCAAGGTGTTGGCTTCCATTCTGACACGCCGACTGCATTGTTGGACGGAGGAAGAAGACATAGACCGCAGGGCATG
>JAWQFJ010016970.1:82500-97500 GCA_034096865.1 Theodoxus fluviatilis | reverse complement strand
CATAGTCCTTTCTGTCACAGTTCACAGCACTACAAGTCCTCATAGTGTCGAAGCAGGACAAAATATACGTCTGGATTGACTGATTTCATGACATGATTTGCATTACGTTTTCCGTGTTATTCTCGTCATTGTCAATGTCGTTGTTTTGTTTTGGTATACCCTTTTCTATGTAATTATTAGGGGGGGGGGACAAAACTAGTATAAATATTGTACTTTTGAAGAGGATATTATCAGCTGTCATAATATCAAGTTTGCCAGCTCTCGGCTTTTGCGAAGGAGCGCTTGAATCTGTTTGGAGAGAGAATCGCTATTCCATTAAGCGTCACGTTGCTATTCGTTTTGTAAATTGACATGGTACATCTGACATCCGAATTTTTCTCTCTGTGCGTGTACATGCTTGTGTGTGTGTCTGTGCGTATGTGTGTGTGTGTGTGTTTATTTGTTTGTTTGTGTTTGTTTGTGTTTGTTCGTGTGTTTGTTTGTTTAGTATGACTTTAAAGCAGTACTGCTAAATTGTGTTCTCAGGCCATCCCTTACGATATTTGCTTTTTAATGCTAGCAGTGAGAGTGACGAAATGTTCGCAGTGTCTTCTCCATGACCTTTGTGTGTGATGGTAAAACGAAGACTCAGTTATCACTCTAACACTTCACAGGAAGACTCAATTTTGAGTGCACCACGTACAAGCCCAAACATAGCATATCCTACTCTATTATCTCATTGATATTCCGCGAGTTAGGCCAAAATATTGACTAAGAACTGTCCCAACTGTAAATTACTCTGATGGTGTAAATTGAGGCGAGCATCCTCGAAATGGTTCCCCCTCTTGTATTCAAAATGTGCAGGCTATTGGCTGAAAACATTTCATCGATGCACGTCTTACAAAAATGACGCTGACTGCTTTTATTAGCTCCTTTGTAGTATTCATCTTGTTGTTTCGTTTTGTTGTCTGATAAGTGATTCTCTGGGACTCTGTCAGGAGCAGATTCTGACACAATGCATTTGAATAGCTCGAATATTTCTCGTGTTTACCTTATCAGTTACCCTTACTCACTGGACATAAACTGACGCCAATGCACGCATTCATCTCCTACCTGAAGTTGATTCTGCGCTATGTCTCTGCTTACTGTCATCGCTTATTGATGACTCTACCACTCTCCAAACGAAGTGAGAACTTTGTGGGGAAAAACTTTGCAGGCTTAGCTTTTTTAATCTGGCAAGGATGACTGACTGAATGCGTTTCATCTTCATTATTGTCGTCATCGTCAGCCTCACTATTGTCAAATCCGTCGGTATCATTATCGTGTTTCATCATCATCAGCAGCAGCAGCAGCAGCAGCAGCAGCAGCAGCAGCAGCAGCATCATAATCATCATCATCATCATCATCATTTCCTCTACCATCATTTTCGTCACCACTACCATCATCACCACCAACAACACCTCCAACACCTCCACTTTCATCGCTACTCCTATTACCCTTATCACCGCCATCAGAACCACTCACTCTCTGCACTACATCTGTCTCAGTACCATTCGTGGTCGCAGCCGTCGTCGCCACATGTATCATCCTCCTCGTCGCAAAACCCATCATTTGCCCTCTGACCCTCGCCTCATCCCCGCATGTTCCTGACTTGCCCTGCCTTCTCCAGGCCGTCATGCGGGACCTGATCAAGCGCTACATCATGCAGAAGCAGCGCTCGCCGCAGAAGGAGGGCGTGACCGAGGACGACATCAACGAGCTCAAGCAGGATGTGTCGTCCTTCCGCTACGAGCTGCTAGAGATCCTCCGCAACAACGGCATGAAGACGCCGGACCTCTCACAGCCCAAACCCTCAAGTAAGAAGAAGTCACGTGGCTACCTAAGAAGTCTGGCGCGAGACTTCAGCTATGACTCGCTTCCGAACTTGGAGCGAGCAAGCTCCACGTGTTCTATGAGATCTGGCGAGGTTTAATCCCTCGTCTGTAGAGGATTGGACCAATCCGGTCGTTTTGTTCTAGTGGAGTGGCTGTGCTGTGCAGCTCCACTGACTTTGGAAATGAGATGGTAGATAAACTCTGCTGGGAAAGTTGACCCAGAGGCATTGGGAGGGATCTAGTCAACCAGCCTTGATTGTGTGATGGCTGATCTGGTGAAATCCGTTGTAAATAGACCTTGTTCAGAAAGGTGATATGGCGTTGGTGAGGCCTCTTTGACATTTATGGAGTTGTGTGAGTACTCGACAGTGAAAACTTGACTATGACAGCTCCAAGAAGGTGAAGTCACACGCAAGTTACGTGGTGGCTGATCTGATGATGTTGAATCTGACAAGATGTTTCTGAACTTCAGATGCTATGGCCACATACTGACTTTTAAGATTATTTTGGGCTTGAATCCAAAGCCCTATATTGCTCATACCTTCATTGATGTGTTCGACAAAGAGCATTTACAGCTCGTTAAGATGTGATGAAACTTTTGAAGTGTACAGTTATTGCTGTTGAAACGGAGAGCTTTCGCTGCGAAAAAGATCTTTATCTCAGGCCTCTGTAGTTGCGGGACAGTGGGCTTATGGGTTAAAAGAACTGATGAGTTGTAATATTTACTAGTCATGAGTTTCTATCAAATCAGCAGTTAAGTACATTAAGGTTACGAGGGGAATGTGTGTGGTAAGTCTGCAATGACTTTAGCTACACATGACGAGATGAGACAAAACGAAATGCGAGGTCATTTGTCAGACACAGTGAAGGCAGATGTTGCCGCAGATAAACGTGTTTAGCAGTCATTAGCACACAATACATCTGGGCGTATGATATAAATGTGAATGATTCCACTGAAAGAGCGATGGCACTGGGTTCCATTATTTCATGCCGCTACATGTTGAGGAACATATAACGAGTTCTACATCGCAAGCTGAAAGACAGAAAGTAGAGCACGACCTTTGACCTCAGGGAAGGATGAGGAGAAACAAAAGTCTGACTTTTGAGCATTTTAAACCCCACAGAGACAAAATCTTTGCATGCATAAAAGGCACTGAAAGGAAATTGACGCAGTTCTATGTTAACAGGATTCCAGTAGTACACAGTCATAATGGAAATAACACAACAATTCACTTCACACGGAATGAATCCTGACTACATCACCCCGCAATTATTACGGTGACAGAAATTACGAAAATCTCTCATGTGTTCCTTTGGGAACGACATTACGCATTGCATATCGATCTGTAGGCAAGTCACACGAGGCCTTCCAGTGCTCGAGTTCATTTCTGGTTCAGGCGACATTGTCTTCTGCCTAAAAATTGGAAATAATAATGTAAAACGTGGTTAATACGATGGGTCTGTTGACTGCACATAGAGATTCTATTTGCTATTCGTTTTTCAGGCTTCGACAACTCATCCTAAGTTAAATTGTTTTAGATAATTTATTTGAGATTGCGTACTCTTGCTGTTTTGGGTCAAACACTAGGAAGTTCCACATGCAAAGAAGTTGCAAAAAAACTTTAAATGCGATTTTCTAATCCAATTTACCCGCTTGTACCCCAAAAAGTCATTTCGTGGCTTAACTGTTTCAAATGTTTATTGTTTTAGATTCCATAATGCTTAAGTGTAAACTTTATGGATAATAATTATATCAACTGTGAGGTTTCTGAAAAACAATGAGTGCATTTAGCATCAACACCTTTGTAATTCCGGTACATAAGCAGTCATGGTGGGTTGCGTGACGAACGACTGGGGGAAATAGCATTGCCAATGTCTGGAGCTTTCTGCAAATCTGTAGAGGACTGTCACAAAAAAGACTTCCAGATATTAAGTAAATCGTAATTGAGTGTGATGTCCCTCTACATCCGAAAACGTTTGGATGGACCACAACCCCCAACTCATCCTTCGATAATACCAATGTAAATGAGAACTTTCACGTTTACGAGAGTTTTTGAGACCTGGCGGAGACATCTGCCTTTCTCCACCTGCTAGAGAAGCGCATGTTACAACACGAAGGCTGAATAGAGGGACTTGACATTTATCTGTGATCTGTCCTTCATCATTTACAAACAACATTCTGTTCAGCTGCGCTTTGGAAATCTCCTATAGTGTAGAATTATGGATCTGAAACAAAGCGTAAAAGTGTCTCAAGGTTTGATATTATTTACGTATTAATCATTGTTAAGGACTCAACAATATCAAAAATTTGCCTAAGCTGGCCATTCCGATGATGTCTTAAGAGAACGACCGCAACTGTTGCAAAATGTGCGTGCAAATTGAAATGAAGATTTACTATAAACGAAGAGGTGCCAATACTACTTGTTCGGATATGAAGCTATTCAGTGACCTAATCCTTTCTGTTTAGTTGAGAACGTACTGTAGTTATTATATCTCTGTTGTTCTTCTAAGCGCTAGGCGTTAATAAGTCGACAACACATCGGCTTTGCTCATCATGGGTTTGATATTAGTTCTGCTAGGCGAAAATAGTGGCAGCGTGAGAATTGCTGTTGACTTTATTTCAGTGTGCACGTCATGTGGTGATCTGCATGAATGCATTTGTGTAATTGCTGGTTGTGTGTTTTTACATGTTGAGGAAGTGGGTAGTGGGTGGGTGGGGGTGGGAGGGACGGACGGTCGGATGGACAGACAGACACACACAGACAGACAGACAGACATACAGACAGACAGACAGACAGACAGACAGACAGACAGACAGACAGACAGACAGACAGACAGACAGACAGACAGACAGACAGACAGACAGACAGACAGACAGACAGACAGACAGACAGACAGACAGACAGACAGACAGAGACAGACAGACAGACAGACAGACAGAGACAGAGAGAACACTTCACATCGACTGATATTTGTTTTTAGGAGGAAAACTATCTTTTTCGATAAAATGGGGTCTTAATTATTATAACCTTCTGAAAAAGTTGTAGACTATACGACTCTTAAGTCGTTTTTAATTGCAAACATAAAGTTAACATAAATCTTTGCACATGTCCGTGAATGCTTCAACATATCTCATTGTACGCTAGTTCCTATGACTGCGAGTGCAGGGCTGATTTTACGTGACTTGCGACACTCCAAAGCAATGCAGAACTCCATGTAAGAAGCGCAATATTCGCTCGAAATTGAATTATTGGTTTTGGTTCTTTTCTTATCTGTCTACATTGTAAACAATGTCTTTGCCGATTCGAATCAGATATACATGTAAATCATTGCATTTCAACAGACAGAAAACTGGGACCGTTGGCATTACTAGATATGTAGGTGTACGTGTGTCCGTTACGTATGTAAGAGTTTACTGATCCATGTTAAATTTCGCGTTTAAGTGTAAGATTTGCTGTGTTGGTGAGCTCAAGAGATCATACATCCGGGGATTTCTCTGAGTCAGTGTGATACAAAGGCTGAAATAGCAAGAGATCATACATCTGGGGATTTCTCTGTGTGATACAAAGGCTGAAATAGCAAGAGATCATACATCTGGGGATTTCTCTGTGTGATACAAAGGCTGAAATAGCAAGAGATCATACATCTGGGGATTTCTCTGAGTCAGTGTGATACAAAGGCTGAAATAGCAAGAGATCATACATCTGGGGATTTCTCTGTGTGATACAAAGGCTGAAATAGCAAGAGATCATACATCCGGGGATTTCTCTGTGTGATACAAAGGCTGAAATAGCAAGAGATCATACATCCGGGGATTTCTCTGAGTCAGTGTGATACAAAGGCTGAAATAGCAAGAGGGACATTTGGCTGGAGCTGCTCAATGCCTCCCTCATCAGCTGGAACCTCTGACCGCTAGGCTTTCGGGGCCTGCTCCAGTAGCTCAGCCTGAGGCGGTCCCAGAAAGCCAAAGATGTTACGGAGGGGGAGGGGGGGGGGGGGGGGGGGGGGGGGGAGGCATCGAGACAGGGTCAGATCATTCATATTCAGATCATAAAGGACTTTGAGGTGTTGTTCGAAGTAGCTACAGCATCACAGCATTTAAGAAAAAAGAATTGAAGAGAAGAATGCAGCGAAATGCAGTATGTGTGACGAGCCTATGATTAGCAGATAGCAGAATGAGAAACTTCCAAGCAATGTCGTTGATTCTTCGTTGTACATGTACAAGTGACCTCAGAAATTCTCGACCTCATACTCTTTGTAAATCTCGACAGTTTCTCGAATTGTAGACATCTACCTCTTCTTGTGATTGGTACCCCTTGTTTCGTCTGGCTGAAACGACGAGCTGTTTGAATGCAAGTATACCAGTCGAGGTGTTATTCCTCACTTTTTACCTCATTATTATATTTGACTGGGCAAATGTTCTTGAGATACTTTTACGCTTCTCTATTTGCATCGTCTATTAGACGGAAGCAATAAACCCAAACATGTGCTACTTTGATAGCTGTGTTGATCAATTTGTACACAACTTGAAACTAGCGTCAAAATGTGAAACCTTTATCATTGGTCATTTTGACACAAGAGGCAGAGCAAACCCAATATCTTCCATGGAACTAATTCACCTTTTGTTTCATTAAGAATACTGGCACTAAAATGTTGTGATCCTCCCTCTCTCTCTCTCGCTCTCTCTCTCTCTCTCTCTCTCTCTCTCTCTCTCTCTCTCTCTCTCTCTCTCTCTCTCTCTCTCTCTCTCGCTCTCTCTCTCTCTCTCTCTCGCTCGCTCTCTCTCTAGTAGGCAATGGCCATCATTGTCGTGTTTGGATGCAAAGAACTGTGATTTTGGAGTGAACCCCTCACACAACCTTTCACATAATTCATAGAGTCAGTAGTGTGCTTCAGTCTAGGCTTTCATGCATTGTAGTGCTTTGCTTGTCTTCATATTGTCTCGTTGCCATGGGTCACAAGTTGTATTTTTCCACATCTAGAGATGATGAATCGTGTGTATTCAGCAGCCGTTTTCCTTGGTAGGTTTATTTGTTTGTTTGTTTGTTTGTTTGTTTGTTTGTTTGTTTGTTTGTTGTTTGTTTCTCAGTGTGCATGGTGTATTGGCTGGCTGTGAGGTTAAAATGTTGGTGTACACTTGCAGATGTCCGATTTCGATATTTCCGAGAAGCGCATGGAAATTGTCATGTACTTACATGTTGCTCTGAAGCGTCTGGGTGAATTAAAAGTGAAAGGTTAGGGCATGGTTATATATAGAGACTTACCACATCTGGGTCTGAAACCGCTTTTGAACCGCTTGATCAATCTTTCAATGGCGCCTGAGGACAAACTCAAAGACAGACAGTTCGGACGCACTCAGTCAGGCACCAGCAGAAGCTCCACTCCCTGGGGAGTTCTCCAACCCCACGGTGGCTCAAGTCCACAAATAAGGCTTAGTGTGCCACTGCTGCCCTCACAGGTACCCGAGTTTACTCCTGGATAAGGAAAAGCAATCCGAGGTAAGCGCCTTGCCCAAGGATGCAACTCTAGGATCCGCGAAGCTTCAAACGCTGCTAATCGCTAGCCGGCAAGCGCTCTAGAAGTTATGTTCTACTGGGGGTACAGCTCTACTCAACACCACCCCCCGCCCCCCTGCGGCGGGCGCAGGGGGGCGGGGGGAGGTGTTGAGAGAGATGCTACCCCCAGGTATAACATAACTCTAGAGCGCTTGCGGCTAGCGATAGCAGCGTTTGAAGCTTCGCGGATCCTAGAGTTGCATCCTTGGGCAAGGCGCTTACCTCGGATTGCTTTTCCTTATCCAGGAGTAAACTCGGGTACCTGTGAGGGCAGCAGTGGCACACTAAGCCTTATTTGTGGACTTGAGCCACCGTGGGGTTGGAGAACTCCCCAGGGAGTGGAGCTTCTGCTGGTGCCTGACTGAGTGCGTCCGAACTGTCTGTCTTTGAGTTTGTCCTCAGGCGCCATTGGAAGATTGATCAAGCGGTTCAAAAGCGGTTTCAGACCCAGATGTGGTAAGTCTCTATATATAACCATGCCCTAACCTTTCACTTTTAATTCACCCAGACGCTTCAGAGCAACATGTAAGTACATGACAATTTCCATGCGCTTCTCGGAAATATCGAAATCGGACATCTGCAAGTGTACACCAACATTTTAACCTCACAGCCAGCCAATACACCATGCACACGGAGAAACAAACAACAAACAAACAAACAAACAAACAAACAAATAAACCAACCAAGGAAAACGGCTGCTGAATACACACGATTCATCATCTCTAGATGTGGAAAAATACAACTTGTGACCCATGGCAACGAGACAATATGAAGACAAGCAAAGCACTACAATGCATGAAAGCCTAGACTGAAGCACACTACTGACTATATGAATTATGTGAAAGGTTGTGTGAGGGGTTCACTCCAAAATCACAGTTCTCTGCATCCAAACACTACAATGATGGCCATTGCCTACTAGCAGCAAAGCGAAGCAATCCTTCATAAGCGATGCCTGCCCAGCACAGTGGTGGGCAATGAAGCAACTCATAGTCTCATCTATCTCAAGGCAATTGTTGACTGAAAGTTGAAGTTGTGCTACATTATGATGAGGGGAAAAGCCTGCAGTCGTGGAGTAGACATGATGAACACAGACGCTGTTTGTTTGTTTGTTTGTTTGAGAGTGTGTGTTTGCATGTATTTATGTGTGTGTGTATGTGTGTGTGTGTGTGTAGAGAGAGAGAGAGAGAGAGAGAGAGAGAGAGAGAGAGAGAGAGGCGAGAGAGCGAGCGAGAGAGAGAGAGAGAGAGAGAGAGAGAGAGAGAGAGAGAGAGAGAGAGAGAGAGAGAGAGAGAGAGAGAGAGAGAGAGAGAGAGAGAGAGAGAGCGAGAGAGAGAGAGGGAGGATCACAACATTTTAGTGCCAGTATTCTTAATGAAACAAAAGGTGAATTAGTTCCATGGAAGATATTGGGTTTGCTCTGCCTCTTGTGTCAAAATGACCGATGATAAAGGTTTCACATTTTGACGCTAGTTTCAAGTTGTGTACAAATTGATCAACACAGCTATCAAAGTAGCACATGTTTGGGTTTATTGCTTCCGTCTAATAGACGATGCAAATAGAGAAGCGTAAAAGTATCTCAAGAACATTTGCCCAGTCAAATATAATAATGAGGTAAAAAGTGAGGAATAACACCTCGACTGGTATACTTGCATTCAAACAGCTCGTCGTTTCAGCGAGACGAAACAAGGGGTACAAATCACAAGAAGAGGTAGATGTCTACAATTCGAGAAACTGTCGAGATTTACAAAGAGTATGAGGTCGAGAATTTCTGAGGTCACTTGTACATGTACAACGAAGAATCAACGACATTGCTTGGAAGTTTCTCATTCTGCTATCTGCTAATCATAGGCTCGTCACACATACTGTATTTCGCTTCATTCTTCTCAATTCTTTTTTCTTAGATGCTGTGATGCTGTAGCTACTTCGAACAACACCTCAAAGTCCTTTATGATCTGAATATGAATGATCTGACCCTGTCTCGATGCTCCCCCCCTCTCCCCCTCCGTAACATCTTTGGCTTTCTGGGACCGCCTCAGGCTGAGCTACTGGAGCAGGCCCCGAAAGCCTAGCGGCCAGAGGTTCCAGCTGATGAGGGAGGCATTGAGCAGCTCCAGCCAATTGTTACTCTCGCTATTTCAGCCTTTGTATCACACTGACCCAGAGAAATCCCCGGATGTATGATCTCTTGCTATTTCAGCCTTTGTATCACACAGAGAAATCCCCAGATGTATGATCTCTTGCTATTTCAGCCTTTGTATCACACAGAGAAATCCCCAGATGTATGATCTCTTGCTATTTCAGCCTTTGTATCACACTGACTCAGAGAAATCCCCAGATGTATGATCTCTTGCTATTTCAGCCTTTGTATCACACAGAGAAATCCCCAGATGTATGATCTCTTGCTATTTCAGCCTTTGTATCACACAGAGAAATCCCCAGATGTATGATCTCTTGCTATTTCAGCCTTTGTATCACACAGACTCAGAGAAATCCCCGGATGTATGATCTCTTGAGCTCACCAACACAGCAAATCTTACACTTAAACGCGAAATTTAACATGGATCAGTAAACTCTTACATACGTAACCGACACACATACACCTACATATCTAGTAATGCCAACGGTCCCAGTTATCTGTCTGTTGAAATGCAATGATTTACATGTATATCTGATTCGATTCGGCAAAGGCATTGTTTACAATGTAGACAGATAAGAAAAGAACCAAAACCAATAATTCAATTTCGAGCGGATATTGCGCTTCTTACACGGGGTTCTGCACTGCTTTGGAGTGTCGCAAGTCACGTAAAATCAGCCCTGCACTCGCAGTCATAGGAACTAGCGTACAATGAGATATGTTGAAGCATTCACGGACATGTGCAAAGAGTTATGTTAACTTTAAGTTTGCAATTAAAAACGACTTAAGAGTCGTATAGTCTACACATGTTTCAGAATGTTATTATAATTAAGACCCCATTTTATCGGAAAAGATAGATTTCCTCCTAAAACAAATATCAGTCGATGTGAAGTGTTCTCTCTGTCTCTGTCTGTCTGTCTGTCTGTCTGTCTGTCTGTCTGTCTGTCTGTCTGTCTGTCTGTCTGTCTGTCTGTCTGTCTGTCTGTCTGTCTGTCTGTCTGTCTGTCTGTCTGTCTGTCTGTCTGTCTGTCTGTCTGTCTGTCTGTCTGTCTGTCTGTCTGTCTGTCTGTATGTCTGTCTGTCTGTCTGTCTGTGTCTGTCTGTCCATCCGACCGTCCGTCCCTCCCACCCCCACCCACCCACTACCCACTTCCTCAACATGTAAAAACACACAACCAGCAATTACACAAATGCATTCATGCAGATCACCACATGACGTGCATACTGAAACAAAGTCAACAGCAAATCTCACGCTCTCACTATTTTCGCCTAGCAGAACTAATATCAAACCCATGATGAGCAAAGCCGATGTGTTGTCGACTTATTAACGCCTAGCGCTTAGAAGAACAACAGAGATATAATAACTACAGTACGTTCTCAACTAAACAGAAAGGATTAGGTCACTGAATAGCTTCATATCCGAACAAGTAGTATTGGCACCTCTTCGTTTATAGTAAATCTTCATTTCAATTTGCACGCACATTTTGCAACAGTTGCGGTCTTTCTCTTAAGACATCATCGGAATGGCCAGCTTAGGCAAATTTTTGATATTGTTGAGTCCTTAACAATGATTAATACGTAAATAATATCAAACCTTGAGACACTTTTACGCTTTGTTTCAGATCCATAATTCTACACTATAGGAGATTTCCAAAGCGCAGCTGAACAGAATGTTGTTTGTAAATGATGAAGGACAGATCACAGATAAATGTCAAGTCCCTCTATTCAGCCTTCGTGTTGTAACATGCGCTTCTCTAGCAGGTGGAGAAAGGCAGATGTCTCCGCCAGGTCTCAAAAACTCTCGTAAACGTGAAAGTTCTCATTTACATTGGTATTATCGAAGGATGAGTTGGGGGTTGTGGTCCATCCAAACGTTTTCGGATGTAGAGGGACATCACACTCAATTACGATTTACTTAATATCTGGAAGTCTTTTTTGTGACAGTCCTCTACAGATTTGCAGAAAGCTCCAGACATTGGCAATGCTATTTCCCCCAGTCGTTCGTCACGCAACCCACCATGACTGCTTATGTACCGGAATTACAAAGGTGTTGATGCTAAATGCACTCATTGTTTTTCAGAATCCTCACAGTTGATATAATTATTATCCATAAAGTTTACACTTAAGCATTATGGAATCTAAAACAATAAACATTTGAAACAGTTAAGCCACGAAATGACTTTTTGGGGGTACAAACGGGTAAATTGGATTCGAAAGTCGCATTTAAAGTTTTTTTGCAACTACTTTGCATGTGGAACTTCCTAGTGTTGACCCGGAACAGCAAGAGGACGCAATCTCAAATAAATTATCTAAAACAATTTAACTTAGGATGAGTTGTCGAAGCCTGAAAAACGAATAGCAAATAGAATCTCTATGTGCAGTCAACAGACCCATCGTATTAACCACGTTTTACATTATTATTTCCAATTTTTAGGCAGAAGACAATGTCGCCTGAACCAGAAATGAACTCGAGCACTGGAAGGCCTCATGTGACTTGCCTACAGATCGATATGCAATGCGTAATGTCGTTCCCAAAGGAACACATGAGAGATTTTCGTAATTTCTGTCACCGTAATAATTGCGGGGTGATGTAGTCAGGATTCATTCCGTGTGAAGTGAATTGTTGTGTTATTTCCATTATGACTATGTACTACTGGAATCCTGTTAACATAGAACTGCGTCAATTTCCTTTCAGTGCCTTTTATGCATGCAAAGATTTTGTCTCTGTGGGGTTTAAAATGCTCAAAAGTCAGACTTTTGTTTCTCCTCATCCTTCCCTGAGGTCAAAGGTCGTGCTCTACTTTTTGTCTTTCAGCTTGCGATGTAGAACTCGTTATATGTTCCTCAACATGTAGCGGCATGAAATAATGGAACCAAGTGCCTTCGCTCTTTGAGTGGAATCATTCACATTTATATAATACGCCCAGATGTATTGTGTGCTAATGACTGCTAAACACGTTTATCTGCGGCAACATCTGCCTTCACTGTGTCTGACAAATGACCTCGCATTTCGTTTTGTCTCATCTCGTCATGTGTAGCTAAAGTCATTGCAGACTTACCACACACATTCCCCTCGTAACCTTAATGTACTTAACTGCTGATTTGATAGAAACTCATGACTAGTAAATATTACAACTCATCAGTTCTTTTAACCCTTAAGCCCACTGTCCCGCAACTACAGAGGCCTGAGATAAAGATCTTTTTCGCAGCGAAAGCTCTCCGTTTTAACAGCAATAACTGTACACTTCAAAAGTTTCATCACATCTTAACGAGCTGTAAATGCTCTTTGTCGAACACATCAATGAAGGTATGAGCAATATAGGGCTTTGGATTCAAGCCCAAAATAATCTTAAAAGTCAGTATGTGGCCATAGCATCTGAAGTTCAGAAACATCTTGTCAGATTCAACATCATCAGATCAGCCACCACGTAACTTGCGTGTGACTTCACCTTCTTGGAGCTGTCATAGTCAAGTTTTTACTGTCGAGTACTCACACAACTCCATAAATGTCAAAGAGGCCTCAGCAACGCCATATCACCTTTCTGAACAAGGTCTATTTACAACGGATTTCACCAGATCAGCCATCACACAATCAAGGCTGGTTGACTAGATCCCTCCCAATGCCTCTGGGTCAACTTTCCCAGCAGAGTTTATCTACCATCTCATTTCCAAAGTCAGTGGAGCTGCACAGCACAGCCACTCCACTAGAACAAAACGACCGGATTGGTCCAATCCTCTACAGACGAGGGATTAAACCTCGCCAGATCTCATAGAACACGTGGAGCTTGCTCGCTCCAAGTTCGGAAGCGAGTCATAGCTGAAGTCTCGCGCCAGACTTCTTAGGTAGCCACGTGACTTCTTCTTACTTGAGGGTTTGGGCTGTGAGAGGTCCGGCGTCTTCATGCCGTTGTTGCGGAGGATCTCTAGCAGCTCGTAGCGGAAGGACGACACATCCTGCTTGAGCTCGTTGATGTCGTCCTCGGTCACGCCCTCCTTCTGCGGCGAGCGCTGCTTCTGCATGATGTAGCGCTTGATCAGGTCCCGCATGACGGCCTGGAGAAGGCAGGGCAAGTCAGGAACATGCGGGGATGAGGCGAGGGTCAGAGGGCAAATGATGGGTTTTGCGACGAGGAGGATGATACATGTGGCGACGACGGCTGCGACCACGAATGGTACTGAGACAGATGTAGTGCAGAGAGTGAGTGGTTCTGATGGCGGTGATAAGGGTAATAGGAGTAGCGATGAAAGTGGAGGTGTTGGAGGTGTTGTTGGTGGTGATGATGGTAGTGGTGACGAAAATGATGGTAGAGGAAATGATGATGATGATGATGATGATTATGATGCTGCTGCTGCTGCTGCTGCTGCTGCTGCTGCTGCTGCTGATGATGATGATGAAACACGATAATGATACCGACGGATTTGACAATAGTGAGGCTGACGATGACGACAATAATGAAGATGAAACGCATTCAGTCAGTCATCCTTGCCAGATTAAAAAAGCTAAGCCTGCAAAGTTTTTCCCCACAAAGTTCTCACTTCGTTTGGAGAGTGGTAGAGTCATCAATAAGCGATGACAGTAAGCAGAGACATAGCGCAGAATCAACTTCAGGTAGGAGATGAATGCGTGCATTGGCTTCAGTTTATGTCCAGTGAGTAAGGGTAACTGATAAGGTAAACACGAGAAATATTCGAGCTATTCAAATGCATTGTGTCAGAATCTGCTCCTGACAGAGTCCCAGAGAATCACTTATCAGACAACAAAACGAAACAACAAGATGAATACTACAAAGGAGCTAATAAAAGCAGTCAGCGTCATTTTTGTAAGACGTGCATCGATGAAATGTTTTCAGCCAATAGCCTGCACATTTTGAATACAAGAGGGGGAACCATTTCGAGGATGCTCGCCTCAATTTACACCATCAGAGTAATTTACAGTTGGGACAGTTCTTAGTCAATATTTTGGCCTAACTCGCGGAATATCAATGAGATAATAGAGTAGGATATGCTATGTTTGGGCTTGTACGTGGTGCACTCAAAATTGAGTCTTCCTGTGAAGTGTTAGAGTGATAACTGAGTCTTCGTTTTACCATCACACACAAAGGTCATGGAGAAGACACTGCGAACATTTCGTCACTCTCACTGCTAGCATTAAAAAGCAAATATCGTAAGGGATGGCCTGAGAACACAATTTAGCAGTACTGCTTTAAAGTCATACTAAACAAACAAACACACGAACAAACACAAACAAACACAAACAAACAAATAAACACACACACACACACACATACGCACAGACACACACACAAGCATGTACACGCACAGAGAGAAAAATTCGGATGTCAGATGTACCATGTCAATTTACAAAACGAATAGCAACGTGACGCTTAATGGAATAGCGATTCTCTCTCCAAACAGATTCAAGCGCTCCTTCGCAAAAGCCGAGAGCTGGCAAACTTGA
>JAWQFJ010016970.1:75000-77500 GCA_034096865.1 Theodoxus fluviatilis | reverse complement strand
GTGAAGCACCTTGCCCAAAGATGCAACTCTAGGATGTGTGCAGTTTCGAACACGGCACCCATTAGGCGCACACGCTCTGTCTGCTAGGCCACAGTAGCCCATTGGTCAGTGAAGGAAACAAGGTGGCAGGCGATTAGTGTGTTGAAGGTTCTGTCACCTTCAGATTGACACAAATGACCGAGTGGATTCTATTGATGTAAAAATTGAGGGACAACATATTTTTATATTGCACATATTAAGTCGTATGTTCAACTGTACGCAGAACACTACTTTACCTCTCATCGCTGTTACAGTGAAGTTTATTTGCCAACTACTTCGTTGAAATACAGAAATACAGTTTAGGTTCTATTGCAGTTAGTATCAGTATTTCAACATAGTAGACAAATCCAAATACCTCAAATTACAATTTCCACATGACAAAAGGAAATGGACCATATTAAAAATTGACAAATAAATGCGTTTAATCGTGAAAGTAGATGATAAATCATGTACACAACGACTCAAAAGCGTCAACTACAAGCGCTTCAATAACCCCAGCTGCGATCCGCTTACCGAGATGTACTGGTAGGAGTTGGACATCATGGCGATGAGCATGTTGAGCAGCACCACAAGGGACACGAAGCAGTAGGAGCCAAACATGAGTTTGCCAATGAACTCGGTGAACTCGTGCTTGAACCTTGACCCTAACTCGGCATGCTCCAGGTCAACCAGGCCAAACAGTGCCCAGTAGAGCGACTGCAGGATCTCGAACAGACTGCAACCACCAGGAACACGTCATAGTAGACCTGTTGCCACACAAGAACGATTTAACACAGAGCAGTAATACCCACGTGGTCCTGCACAGTACGAATTGCATGGAAGAAAAGTTTACAGTTTCTCTATCACTGGGCTAAAGTAGACAAGAGTATACTGTCTGAAACACCTAGCCTTTCATATGCACCGTGCGAAAGAAGACTTTGAAGCCCTTACGACGTTGACGCAATTAAAAAAATCTTACTTTCGAGTTGAATTTGTCGCTAAAATCGTCGACAATTACTCTATTGATACGAGTTCGGGAATTCCCAATCCGTGAAACATAATGCGTGTGTTTGTTTGCTGCATATTTGCAAGACATTCTGATGCAATATCTTAACCGTGGATTTAAGTAAAGTAGGGGGGGTTCTTGTGTATCTTCATGTTATTCACCACCGAAATCTTCCCCAGTGGCATACATATTAAAGGTGTGACCTTCTATGCGAAGTTTACGGAGTAGGAACCGAAAGCACAGATTCCCACTGACAACCGGATCGTATAAAGATGCCGTCGCCTGAAGCTCCAAGACTTACTTTGCAAAGCTCTTGTATTTCCTGTCGCAGGATTCTTGAAAATTCTTGGTACACTCGTTGGCCCTGATGGTGGCATAGTACCAGTACAGATGGTTCAAGCCGCAAGCAAAGGAGAACAGGACGAGGAAATACAAGCAGAAGTACTTGAAGATGTCGTTGATCATCCGACCAAGAGAGATCTCCAGGGGCCCCAAGTGAGGATTCACCTGAAAGAAGGACAGGCCATGACATCTTTAAAGGCGATAAACACTAAAAGGTTCACAGACGGGGAGAAATCCAAGGCAGATGACTTGTTCACGAAGTGTACAGACAGTAAGACAATGCTATCAATGCACTTGTTTTTGAGAAGCAAATATTACAAGTTGACGTTCAATGCAAAATTGGAAAACTCATGAACAACCACTGAGCATGTGAGCAGAGGGCTTACTGTTACCCTGCCATAGGAAACAACACTTGCAAGTCATGGGCGAGGTTGAAGTAGGGTGTATGCTTTAGTTTGCGGACAGATCTGAATAAAGGTCATCTGTAAAAATACGGACAGCGTACAGAAGAATCTTTTTGCAGAAACCTGTCGTTATTCTTTCGGATATATTTTATCATACCGCGTATTTCAACAGAATCGTACAAGGAGCACAAACAAGCTTTTTAACAAGAAGCCATAGTTAGGATATTGATAAACCGGAGAGGGTTTTCTCAATGAAGTTTCGAAACCAAAGACCGACAATATATTTTCTCGCAGGAAAATTTTTGTTGCTGAGAGACTCACCATAAATATATAGATGAGTTTTAGAGATGAGAAGATGTTGGCTGCAGCGAAGAGCGCTTCCGAGATGAGGTTGGGATCATAAGCGTTCCAGTCTTTGCGCTGCAGCTTGGCCGAGGGAAGGTTCAAGGTCAACTCCTCCTGCACCTGGATAAGGTGGTCGCAGAGGCGTGACGTCAGAATGGTTGAAGGAAGACCTTGTCACTCGTACATCTCCTCATAAGGTTCGCCCATAGGACTATCTTAATAATGAGAATGATGATGAAGAAGAAGATGATGATGATGATGATGATGATGATGATGATGAAGATGATGATGAAGATGATGATGATGATGAAGATGATGATGATGATGAAGAAGATGATGATGATGAAGATGATGATGATGAAGATGATGATGATGAAGATGATGA
>JAWQFJ010016970.1:65000-70000 GCA_034096865.1 Theodoxus fluviatilis | reverse complement strand
CTCCTTTGAAGGCAGACTGAGAAGTGCTGACACCGGCGGGCCACGTTGAAATGGGAAGATCACTCAGCTCGGCTGAGACTACATCTCGGTGTTCAGAGTGGAAGAAGATCAGACAGGGCCAGAGGTAGTCGTCTGTACCTTGTCAGGAATGATAACATCTCTCCTTTTTGCTTGTGGTGCTAATGTCAAGGACCATTCATGAGGGAGGAAAAAGACACTATGGTGGTGTGCCCGGCAGGATCCATATCCATTAGTGGGTATGTAGGTCAGGTCTCGCTGTCAATTTTTATCAGGTTGCCTGCCTGCGGACGTCCTTGTGACAGCCTGTGTCTATCCGTACGTCGATGTGTGTGTGTGTGAGTGTACGTGTGTTTGTGTGTGTGTGTTTGTGTGTGTACGTGTGAGGTGTGTGTATGTGTTTGTCTGCGTGTGTGGTTCGTGTGTATGTATGTGTGTATGATTATGCTTGTGTTATTGTGTGTGGCTTCGTGTGTGTGTGTGTGTGTGTGTGTGTGTGTGTGTGCGCGCGCGCGCGTGTGTGTGTGCGCCCGTGTGACTTCGTGTGTAAGTGTGTGTGTCTTCTTGTGTATGTTTATATGTGTGTGTGTGTTCGTGTGTATGTGTGTGTGTTCGTGTGTATGTTTGCGTGTGTGTGTGCATAATTATGTATGTGTGTGTCTTCCTGTGTATGATGTGCATTTTTAGTGCATGTGAGCATGCGTGCGTACATGTCTGTCTCACCTGCTACATAGGCCAGGATCATCCACTCCACGGTGGTGGCGGGAGCTCCTCGCAGTTCTTTGGCCACCTTGTCCTTGGTCTGCTCCGTGCTCTGCGTGTCCAGCAGGGGGATCTCCACTCGCTGTGACACCAGGATGAGGAAAACTGCAACAGTCGCTACAGAGTGAGAACCAGGAAAACCTTGTCATTTTCATTAAACGACTGGTCTGCGCGAGTTGGTCTTCCGTTGAAATACTTGCATAGTGTTTTATTTTTTAAGAAGTGCCCACTTGACCATTTCCCGCCTATGACATTTTGACTCCAGCAAACAAATTCCACCCAAAAGGAGAAGCTCTGAAGTAGTCTCCGACGCAATACGTGTAGATGGGTCATGCAAGTGTACCTTCTTTTGATATAGACGAAATCGTGACCAGACACGCTGTGTTATTTCTGTGCACGCAAAACAGTCTCTTTTTCTGCGACTGAAATAGCCCTTTTTGTAATCAATGTACATACTACATGACGTCCGTACTTAAACAAAAGAATTGTTTCATTTCTGATCGGACACAGCGCTCGGAAAGGCAGAACTGGCTGGCGTGGATTCGAAAGTAAGGTCATGAGCGGAACGAAGAAGAGCCTGACGATGTTGTCCACTCTCCCTGCACAGCCTGACAAGGCGCATCACAGACTCTTCCACCTCATGGTTGCATGAAGCGCGCATTTTACGAGACACGGCATCTCGTACTCTGTCATCGTGACGTAGATCCCGATGGCTTTAGCTTGGTGCGATTTCATAAATGAACATGCCGTGCGTCGGGAAGTGATATGACTGGATGAATTTCAAACTCATGTGTATGCATCCCCTGTTTTGCCATGATCAAAAGTACGGAGTTTTAGAAAGGCATCAGATCAATACGAACATTTCTTTTTTTACAACACGAGTTTAAAGAATGCAAACTGCAACCTAAAAATCGTAGCATGTACAGCCTTGGTCTGACAAATAGAGAAAAAAAAAGTTCGAGACTGACGGTGCAATGTCTCTTTTTCTCCCCCATCCATTCCGATCAAAAAGGCACCTTTCCATAGAACGCACAGGATGGTTCTTCACACAAAGCGTTCTTTATTTTTTCTGAACCGGTGTCTTCGCGGCGGGGGGGAGGAGGCTAACTCGTTCACGCATTACAACAGGCTTGATGGGTCTTTTGAAATGTCAGCGGGTTTGTTCGCGCCACTTCCGCGGCCAGACTATCAAATTAGGACCCACGTGATGACCGCAGGCGAGATGAAAGAATGAGTGTGCGCAAGCTACGACTCGCTCCTTTGGCCCCGTTGCCATGGTAACGCTACTGGCAGTAGCGTAGCCATGGCTCCAAAATGGCGCCATGGACTCCGCTAATGGCTGAACTTCTTCTCTGGACGCCGAAGGGAGCGTACCACTGCATCTCGACCCTGGCTGCAGGCCTAAATTACTCCCAGGAAATAGGCCTGTACCACGTGCCGTCGTTCGCAACCAATTCCGCAGCAGGACTGTAATCGATTGCAAGATGCCTGCTCCAGGATCATAATTGCCAAAGACAGGCGGTCGACTCGACCGAAGCGTAGGTTAGAGATAACAGGCAGAGGATCTTTGGAGGGGAAAAAATTCTTTCAGGAAAGAAGACTCCCTCTGCCTGGCTCTGTATGTTGGAGTGAGAGGGCAATGGTGTGAAACTGCCAGGAGGAGAGATGAAAGTAACAAGCCATGTTTTGGCTCATTTCATTCTGCAACGCAACGTGCGTGCTTTGCAGAGTCCTCCATCCCATCGTCCAGCGAGAAGACTGAATGGCGGATTTCCCATTTCGCGATGGAGGGAAGGATGTTGATGAAGTTTGCTGCTGCCTTCCAAATCGTCGAAATATTCAATGAAAGTAAGTCTCGCAGGCAGAGAGATTACATTAAATGTACTATTTTCATTTGAAATTAAGGTAAACACACGTATTTCCTGCTCCTCGTGCGAAACACTGACATCTGCATCACGCAATTTAAAGTTATTAGAAGTTTCTTTATCACCCATTTGTGCCAAAGGGATGATGTAAATTTAGATGCGTAAACACTGAAAAAGCAGTATCCAATTTCAGCATAGTGTTTATGAACTTGCTTACGTCTTCACATCAATAAATTCCGGCGGACTTAACCGCATTACACAGAGCAAGTCGAGAGTCCAGGGAGGGCCTTATACTAAAACATCTAAGACAATTTTCTGGTGATTTTCTTTTCCAAACTTGGCAAGGTCATGGAGCAAAGGAACGTTCTTGCTTCATGCCACAGCTACACAGAATACGATGGCATGTGATGACGACAATTAAATGTGAGGACAACAGGCTTGTTCAGGAGTACGAAGCGCTGCATGAGCGCTTCATGTTGGCAATTGAGCGCTCTTTGCCTCTATTGAACACCTACAGATTTAGTGCAGCGCTTCACTTGTTAAAGGGGAGGTAAATCTTCTGCGCCGCACGTTATGTTGGTAGACGCTAAGAAAGTGTTTGCTTTGCCACAGACATCCTTTATGCACGTTTAAATGTATTCTGCATGAATAAAGTCCACTACTGGGTCATCCTTACTTGCCATTACTCGCGCATACAGAGCGTTTGGGGGAAATAAAGCCCGTCCCAGTCCCCAAATGATGTTTCTGAGGGTTATTTTACGCATCGACGGCCAGTGCGGGATCGAAGACGCCATTTTGAAAATCGTGTGAATCACCTCGGATCGGTGATGCACAGCGCTGCTCAGCGCTGAGTGAATCACGCCCCAAAATCGCTGTTCAGGAGTGAATCACGTGCAGCGCTTCGCAGCGCTTCGCCTCCTGAACAAGCCTATCGTATATCGCATACTAGAGACTATGCATTTGACCTCGTCTACTTTCGTGGATCAAACAACAATTCAAAGTGTACAAGAGGGTGGAAATAGAGAAGGACATGGGGCATTTGTCCGTGAGCATTCCATGTACATTGACGTTGCCTGGAATGAACGAGGCGTATTTCCTCAAACGTGGAAAGAACTACAAACAACAACTAATATAGGACACCTCACTGTGCCTTGTGCGTTGTGTCTCGCCACTTCTTCCTGCTACACGTGAGCCCCGACATGGACTTCATTCCCACACATACAGTGTCATTCTGAACAGAGCCGTTTTGCAATGTTACCTTGAACACTTTTGTTTGATTCGTCTTTGAAATTTTTTTCCAAGGGAGTTGCAGCAATGATAATGCAAAGGAAACGGAAAAGAATCTCTTAATTTATAATATTTATTCCTGTTAGATTGTATTCTTTGGGCAATCCAGTAGCATAACCAAAGATCAAAACTGATATTAGTATTTACAAGACCTGTTTACGGCTAATTCTGAAGAACAGAGGGATCTGATTAAAAAGTTTTTCACTCATTAAATCTTACTACGAAACAATAGTCACTGACAAGTCATCGAAGAGGCTCTGCGTTTGTTTCCTTAATGCCCTGATGCCACCCTATGTGTGGGAGTGGTTATGCCGCAGTGTCTATTTCAGTGGCTACACATTTGTGCAGTGTCCGGTTCTCTCTACACTTCACCACTTACACTGCAACACCCCGCCTTGAACTGTAATAAACGCTGGAAAAGGGAAGAAAGTGAATACGGTTTTGGTCAGTTTGACTCAAAGTCGTATGAAGATTGACGATGTTGCAAATTATTTATTTGAAAAATATTAGACCATTCAAATAAAACATGTATTTCGACAAAGGTGCATTCGGGTGCATTTCTAATAGTACAATTTTACTCCGATTTATAGTGGCTCAAACCGCACAACAGATCAAGAAATCATATAAAGTCTAGAAATTCACACAGAAGATTTCGGAACAAAATTAAAACAAACACGAACACACACACACACTCACACAATCATACACTCGCGCATAACTATACATCCACATAAAAATACACACGCTCGCACGCTCACGTTCAGATACACATACAGGTCCAGAAGTACACATAAACTCTCATGTACACACACACACACACACACACACGCACACACACACGCACGCACGCACACGCACACGCTCACATCCACAAATACACACACACACAAATACATACACAAATACACACACACAAACACAAACAAACACACACACGCACACACACACAAACACACACACACACACACACATGCTCACATCCACAAATACACACAAATACATACACAAACACGCAAAAATACATACACAAACACACACACACACACACACATAAACACACACACACAC
>JAWQFJ010016970.1:37500-60000 GCA_034096865.1 Theodoxus fluviatilis | reverse complement strand
AGAGAAGCAGAGAGACAGAGACAGAGAGAGAGAGAGAAAAAGAGACAGACAGAGAGACAGAGGGACAGAGAGAGAGACAGACAGAGAGAGAGAGACAGAGACAGACAGAGAGAGAGACAGAGAGAGAGGAACAGAAAGAGAGACACAGAGAGAATCTGAATCTGAATCTGAATCTGAATCTTTATTTCGGCCGACGACCCATCATGGTTATAACAGTACAAACATGTAAAATTGCAATTATATATATATATATATATATATATATATATATATATATATATATATATATATATATATATATATATATATATATATATATATATATATATATATATATACACGAAGTTGTCAAGCAGTTCAAATTATGCAGTGATCAAAATACATGTTTAGAATACTCTCAGAGAAGATCACATGAGATCTCTACATTAGAACAGTTACAATCAGTACTGTGCTAACAAAATTATATCACATCAAGAGAACATTATTTTAGCAACGAGGTTGACGATAATATAGGACAGTGTACTGAGACCGAATAGAACTACGTTATGAGAATAGAAGGAGTTCCTGACAGGTGATTATTTAATCATTTACAGGTTACATGATGGATTACATAGTTCTTTCGGTAATTTTTTTATTGCGACGATTCATACTGTAATATTTAAACGTTGCAACATCGCGCGTTTTAGTACATCGCTTCCATTTAATAAGGAGACAGAGAGAGAAAAACACTGAGAAAGAGAGTGAAAAGGGGATCACTGTAAGATATACGTTTTTGTTATGTTTTGTGAATGAATGAATAAATAAAAGAGTAGAGATGAGTCACACAATATGAGCTCCTCTGACTGAGACTGTTGTAGATTAAGGGTAACCTCGTTCTCGAAGAAGGTTTCCTGACAATATGCAAATTAAACTTCAGTGTCAAAGCCAGGCATGGGACGACTTTCTTCAATATTTAATCACCTTCACACTGGTCGACTAATGCTTTAAATTCTTTACACCAACCTCCCGTAGGAAAGATGAAGAAAGAAGAAGGAGAAGGAGGAGGAAAAAGAGGAGGAGGAGGGGGAGGGGGAGGAGGAGGAGGAGGAGGAGGAGGAGGAGGAGGAGGAGGAGGAGGAGGAGGAGGAGGAGGAGGAGGAGGAGGAGGAGGAGGAGGAGGAGGAGGAGGAGGAGGAGGAGGAGGAGGAGGAGGAGCAGAAGAAGAAGAAGAAGGAAGAAGAAGAAGAAGAAGAAGAAGAAGAAGAAGAAGAAGAAGAAGAAAGAAGAAGAAGAAAGATGATGATGATGATGATGATGATGATGATGATGATGATGATGATGATGATGATGATGATGATGATGATGATGATGATTATGATCATGATGATCATTATGGTGGTGGTGGTGGTGGTGGTGGTGATGATGATGACGATGATGAAGTTTTACGGCCTGTCAGCTTTTCTTGACTACGTAGGGGTCGTCGCATACGGTGAAACATAAACACGCTGTTCTGTTTCTCTGATCCAAATGTTTCTTGCAGGCGTTCGTAAATGGTGAAACTCCTCAAACATCTCAGCTACACGATAACCCACGTGGTGTCATGTATCTCTTCAGTGGTCCGAGGTTCTAATCAAAACCACGGACTTCAACGCACACCTCGATTTGAATAATGTAGCGATTTAAATGAACTATTGATGTAATCTACATAGACTTGTGATAAATCAGTAGTGATATTTGGCTATGGTTTCTTAGTGTATTTTTCAGTAATTCCACAAGTGAGCGCTTTGCAAGCGAGTCGAAGAAAAAAAAGGCAGATATCTTTGACTTGTGTGAGCATAGAGAGCGACAGATGAAGGCAGAAAGCGTTCTCATTGGCCGACGGGAGAATAAAACGGGTCAAACACCATGAAATTATTTCTGATGAATTTACCTGAATTTACCTGAATTTACCTGAGTGGCCGATGAGCGCGGCCGTCGGGGTAGGAAGTATTAGAACTTATTTTAACCCCCCCTATGAGTCTCTTTAAACTCCCCCATGGACGGTCCTAAGCCCGGCTGAGAAAGGAGGAAGGTTGGACGAAGGGTTAGCACCCCTTCTCTGTAAAAAAACCCACACCGCTACAGAAACGCAAACAAGGAGATTAACAGACACTTCGGTACTGGGAGAGGATGGATCTCCAGCTGGAGGTGATATGACGTCGGGTAGTGAAAGCCAGACTCTGGAAGCTGCCAGGCCGACGACCATCATCTCTACCAGGCGAAACAGTTGGCGCCGAGACCTGGACGCCGATGTCAAGAGAACAGGCCACTCTTGGGGACAGTTGGAAAAGATTGCTCAGGACCGGGAGAGCTGGAGAACCCTTGTTAGCGGCCTATGCCCCAGGAGGGGTCAAAGGCGTAGATAGAGATAGATAGATGAGTCTCTTTGTCTAGGCGGTTCTTGAACAGGTTTGTCGTTTCAGCATCAACAATGCTTTGTGGTAGAGCGTTCCATGGATTAACAACTCTTTGAGAGGAGAAGTTCCTCCGCACTTCTAAGCGTGGTCTGTCCTTTGAAAGTTTAGCACTGTGACCTCTATGGTAGAATGTCTGTTCTGCTGGAGTGAAGAAAGTGTTGTGTGGCACATTATCTATACCTTTCATAAACTTGAATGACTAAATCAGATCACCTCTGCCTCTCCTCACTTCAAGTGACCGTAGGTTGCACGCAACAAGCCTCTCCTCATATGATGAGCCCCACAAGCCATCTACAATCTGTGTTGCTCTACGCTGCACTCTCTCAAGGGTACTGTTGTCTTTCTTCAGATACGGTCTCCATGCTTGGATACAGTACTCTAAGTGCGGACGTACGAGGGATTTGTACAGTGGCAACACCACCTCCTTCCTCCTGTTCGACTCAAAAGGAAAAGTGTATTTCCTTATCAAAACTCGGATTCTGTTGCACATTGTGCTATCCATCACGGAAATCACTAGGGTGGTAAGAGTAAGAAAAAAGGTCAATTCTAGATTTCTCTAATGAATGACCTTTTACCAATCACGTGGGCGGGCACGTAAAATGATTCTTTCTCTCACTTCACAGGGAGCGGCCACTGTATGATACATTCTCATTAATTAATTCTCCACTGTCACTGGAGGAGTGTCGCATGTAGCGGGTTTAAACATAATTGAAATGCAGGTGTCTGATGTCTACGTATTCAGGGATTTCCTTTGCAGAAAGACTTCGAGACTTCGTTTCTCGCAGTCTCTCAGCATCCACCAGTGCCACGCTCAGGGTGGTTGTGGTAGAAGAAAAAATATTGTCTTCCATACTCCACTAAACTTTGTATCTTCATGATTGTACATGAGCTGTCGCTTTTTAATGATAAACATAATATATTGCTTTATTCCTGTAGTGAAAGAAACGTGGGGTGGGGTGGGTGGGTGGGTGGGTGGGAAGGGGGGAAGGAGGAGGGGCAAGAGAGAGGGAGGGAGGGAGGGAGGGAGGGAGGAAGGGAGGGAGCGAGCGAGCGAGTGAGCGATCGAGCGAGCGAGCGAGAGAGAGAGAGAGAGAGACAGAGAGAGAGACAGAGAGAGAGACAGAGAGAGAGAGACAGAAAGACGGACAGACTGACAGACAGACAGACAGAAGACAGACAGATAGACAGACAGACAGACAGACAGACAGACAGACAGACAGACAGACAGACAGACAGACAGACAGACAGACAGACAGACAGACAGACAGACAGACAGACAGACAGACAGACAGACAGACAGACAGACAGACAGACAGACAGACAGACAGATAGAAAATAAAGAGACTGAGAATAGAGATTAAAAAAGAGACAGAGAAAGAGAATGAGAGAAAGAGAGAACAAAGAGAGAGAGAGAGAAAGAGAAAGATAAAGACAGAGAGAGACAGAGAGAGACCAAAGCAAAGAGACAGAAAGATACAAAGAGAGACAGAGAAAGACAAAGAGACGTACAGAGATAGAGAAAGAGAGACATATAGAGATAGAGACAGCGAGAAACATCGTCAGAAACAGAGAGAGAGAGGAAAAAAGAAAGAAAGAGAGAGAGAGAGAGACAAACAGACAGACAGACAGACAGACAGACAGACAGGCAGGCAGGCAGGCAGGCAGACAGGCAGACAGACAGGCAGGCAGGCAGGCAGACAGACAGACCGACAGAGACAGAGAAAAGAGACAACAATAGACAAAAAGAAAGATAGAACAAAGAGAGAAAGAGAGAGAAAGAGAGAGATAAAGACAAAGAGAGACAGAGAGATATATAAAAAGAGAGAGAAAGAGACCAACAGAGAGACGTACTGAGAGAGAGACATAGAGAGATACAGAGAGACAGCGAGAAACATCGACAGAAACTGAGAGAAAGAAAGAAAGAAAGAAAAAGAGAGAGAGGAGGAGAGAGAAAGAAAAAGAGAAGAGAGAGAGAGGAGAGAGATAGAGAGAGAAAAAAGAGCAGAGAGAGAGAGAGAGGGACAGACAGACAGACAGACAAATAGACAGACAGACAGACAGGCAGGCAGGCAGGCAGGCAGGCAGGCAGGCAGGCAGGCAGGCAGACAGGCAGGCAGGCAGGCAGGCAGACAGACAGACATAGACACAGTGACACACAGAGACAGGAGAGAGATAAAGAAAGAGCCAGAGAAAGGTAGAAAAATATGGTGGAGATACTCATTACAAGCTGCTCTAGTCACATGCTTATACAATTATGTAAAACTGAATATAACGCAGAGTTTCAGCAACAGGAACAACAGGAATACTAATACAACAACAACACCACCACCACCAACAACAACAACATATGTCAAGCAAATGCAAAATGTAAATGTAAACCTCATGTCTATACAAGGAAAGTTTCTCATTGGATTGAAATGCACGGGAAACAAACGCGTTGCTATGATACCGGACGTCACTTTTAACACCAAGAAAGAGCAAAATGCAGCATATCACGGCCAAACACAAACTTGGTACTATTAAACGTCACTGTTTACAGTAAGACAAAGCAAAGCATATCGCGGCTAAACACAAACACGATGCGAAGAGAGGCAGGCTAATCACAGCAAACTGAACTTTCAGAACTCAATGACGCACAGCGAAACACGTCTGTGCTCCTTCAGTGAGCTGCTGACAACCTAGACATGTAAACAGAGCCAGTAGCTGTCATTTTGTTGCGCCAAATCGCGAACGGCCTGACCGGTGATAAGTATACTTCATGTTTATGACTGACAGATTAGAAACCATCATGTTGACGTCATGGAGCGTTCACAGAGAATTTTACGCATGACATGTATGCACTTTCGCCAACCTCTCCAAAAGCTGTGTGCATGAAAAACTGGCCCCATGTACGATCAAAATGACGTCACGACGCGACGCAATTAAGCGCAACAAACTCCGGCACAAACACAACTCGATAAAAAATCAACACAATATAAAACAATACAACACAAAAAATACAACACAACATAATACAACAACATAACACAACTCAATACATTACAATGTGACACAACACAACGTAATACAACACAACACCTTACAATACAACACAATACAATACACTCAACACGTTACACTTACAGTGCAATATAACCCAACACAGCTCAACACAACAGAAGTCAATACACCCCAGTACAATACAACATAACATTTCATAACTCCACACGACGTAATGCAACATAACGAATCACCATGGAACACGTAGCTGTACAGCCAAACACAAAACGTCAGAGCACGATTAACCACACAACACAACACAACATTCCACAACACATCCTTAAACAACTCAACACAACACGAAACCGCTCAACATACACCCAATCCAGCACAAAACAACACGACTCGATACAATATGGTACACCTCAAGATACAAAGCAGCTTAACAATATGACTGGATGGATGGATGAATGGATGGATGGATGGATGGATGGATGGATGGATGGACGGATGGATGGTTGGATGGATGGATGGATGGATGCATGGATGATGGATGGATGGATGGATGGATGGATGGACGGACGGACGGACGGACGGACGGACGCATGGATGGATGGAGTTGAAGAACCTATCAGTCTTGTAGGCCACACATGACACGAGGGAACACAACATATGACAAAAAGACACACCACTACATAAAAACACTACGCAAATACAACATAACTACAAAACACAACTCGGCCTGTCGTTATACAATAGAATATAACACGATTCGAAGCAACATAACATCACACAACAGTATGACATGACCCCAGAGACTCATGCAACATATCACAACATAACATATCACAACACAACATATCACAATGCAACATATCACGGCACAGCTCAGCACAACAGAACTCAACACAATAGAACTCAGCACAACAGAACTGAACACAACTAAGTCAGAACACAACAATACACAACACATACAAACGCGACCGCGATACAGCACAACTCAATACATTTCAACACAACACAATGAATCGCAACACAACGCAACGCGAGAACACGACAAAGAACATGACAGCTTACAACATGAGACATCCGACAAAGTACACAGCCTTACATCTACACACCACCACTATCACCACCACCACCACCATCACCACCACCAATATCACCACCACCACTATAACAACAACAACATCAACACGACAGCACATATAACAACATCCAAGCTCGCGACTCAACACGCCTTGTCACACAGGGAACACTTACCTTGCAGTGCTTGTCGATACGTCCTTCGCGTCTGTTTCCGCTGTGTTTACATCGTTCACTATTCTCTGTCTCCGGCTAACAGTCAGTTCCCCTTTCTGTAGATGGAGATGTGGGCAGGGGGAGAGAAACAGAGAGACTCAGGGAGGACGGCGGAGAGGACTCAGTGTGTCGTCACACGCACAGGTCTCGCAGTCACGTCCCAGGTGCTACTCCTGCAGCAGCCAAGGTAGAGGCAGAGGCAGAAGTGGAAGAGGAGTAGGAGAGGCAGGAGGAGGACGAGGTGGACGAGAGGAGAAACTACTACGTCACGGGGGACAGCTGAACACCCAGCTCGTAAGGAGAGCAACGCCGATTCGACACACGCACGCGGCACTCGTGAGCCCGATGTCACCAGCAGTGGTAGGGTCGGCCGCTGAGGCTGAGGCAGGGAGAGGGCTGGGGCGGGGGAGGGGGGTGGGGAGTGAGGCAAGGTGGGAGGGAGATGGGTGGATGCGGGAGGACGAGGAGATGCTGGGAGGGAGGTCGGGACGCGTGTGACGCGTGCGCATGGCGTGGGAGGGCGCCAGCCACCGCGGCCGACATCGATCTCCCCCGAGCATGCGCAGTGGAGTCCCCGCGCTGCCAGAGACGGCTACAGAGGCTGACAGCTGGTCGTCGGTGTTCTGGCTCAACAACAGCCCGTTCGACAAACCGGGTCAGGTGTGGGGGTTCACTAGGTCAAGGAAAATGACTCGTCGTGCCATCTTCCATTTTCGTGAAAAAAGATTTTAAAAAGTACAGGGTGTCATTTTGCGTGGACACCGTTATGTGACGTCAAGAAGACGAATAGATACAGCGGGTTGTTTTGACGATGGCAGGTTGTTTTTGACGGGCAGAAATTGGTCATGAGACGAAAATTTTCCCTCACAGAGAAGCAGACCGGTAGTTCCACCCCAGATGCTACCGTGCTTCGAGAATAATCAGGACTTCAGTGATGGTGATGCACTCTTCTGTTTAATACGAATGGTATGTTTCTCTCGCGTTGAGCTGTTGTGTTTTGTACGACAGCAAAGGCTTGCCGGCAAGATATAGACTTTTAAACAGATCACTCAGTGATATCTAGTTGCACCAAAGACCGAGTCGATGGAAAAGGGTATCACGATATGATTCGATATGAATGAGAGTAGAAACACAAAGCCCGAGGGATGGCGTCTGTAAAACAGATGTTCTTCCAAAATGTATGGAACTCGTGCTTTTCTCACCGGAAGGAGTGTGCAGAGCATGCGCAGTACGACATCTGAGTAGGAAAACAGGAAAAACAAAAGTGGCTTTGATGTCGTAAACTTGGAGTGAAAACACCAGCATCGGAAGCTGCTGTGTCACAAGGGTCGTGTTTTGCAAAAACTTTCCAGAAAGTCAGACTACAAACTATCCAGACTTTCACGTTTGTCTGTCCTCAATCGTAGCCCTAAATGAGACGTCATCGAAAACAAAGAATTTGATCAATCTTTTCACAAATTAATTGCATGATATTTTGGAAATTTGTTATGTTAAAAGGTGTATATAAAAGCTTTAATTGGCTTAGATTAACAAACATGCATGCACGAATGGTGGCAAAAACAAATGCGCACATGCGCATTTAAACTCACAACATGAACAAAGAAAGAAAGAGAGAGAGAGAGAGAGAGAGAGACAGAGAGAGAGAGAGAGAGACAAACAGACAGACAGGCAGGAGTCAGACAGACAGACAGACACACAGACACACAGACAGACAGACACACAGACACACAGACATACACACAGACAGACACACAGACAGTCACACAGACAGACACACAGACAGACACACACAAACAGAAAGAGAGATAAACAGATAGATAGATAGGTAGATAGATAGAGGGAACTGAACTGAACTTTCTTTAGGCCATTGGCCCATTGCATTTACATGTTGAATATGGTGCTCCCACGTTGCAACACTATGGTTTGTTAAAGAATCATCTTCATACAAGCGATTCATGCAGGCGATGACGACGACGACGATGACGACGACGACGATGACGACGACAATGAAGACAACGACGACGACGATGACGACGACGATGACGACAACGATGACGACGATGATGACGATGATGACGATGACGACGATGATGAAGATGACGACGATGATGACGATGACGACGATGACGACGATGACGATGATGACAATGACGACGATGACGATGACGACGACGACGATGACGACGATAATGACGACCACGATGACGACGATGACGACAATGACGATGACGACGATGACAATGACGATGACGATGACGACGATGACGATGACGACGATGACGATGACGATGACGACGACGACGATGACGATGACGACGACGACGACGATGATGATGACGATGACGATGAAGACGATGACGACGATGACGACGATGACGACAATGACGACGACGACGACGATGACGACGACGACGGCGACGGCGACGATGACGATGACGACGAAGACGATGACGCCGATGACGACGACGACGATGAATAAGACGACGACGACGAAAATGACGACGACGACGATGATGACGACGACGACGACGATGACGACGACGATTACGACGACGATGACGATGACGACGACGACGACGGCGATGACGACGACGATGACGACGACTGCTACCACCTCCGTAATCACTACCACCATTGCATCTACCACTACTACAGCCATAATCACTACCACCATTGCATCTACCACTACTACCGCCATGACCACTACATCTACCACTACTACCGCCATCGACACTATCACCACTGCACTACTACCGCCATCACCACAACCACCACTACATCTGCCACTACTACCGCCATGACCACTACATCTACCACTACTACCGCCATCGACACTATCACCACTGCACTACTACCGCCATCACCACAACCACCACTACATCTGCCACTACTACCGCCATCACCACAACTACCACTACATCTACCGCTACTACCACCATCACCACAAATACCACTCCATCTACCGCTACTACCGCCATCAAACTATTATTACAGCCATCACCACAACCACCATTACATCTACTACTACCACCTTCATGTCTGCCACAATTACTAACACAACCACCATTTCAGTAGCACATCACATCACCACCAGCTCTAGCATTGGGACAATCGACAATTAACTATCACTACCACCAGAACTTACACTACCACCTCTTTTGGTATCTAAAGACACACGGGTTTTGTCTTGGGTTATCACTCACAGTGACGATACTGCTCGATCAGTGTGGCAGGTTTCCACATTGCTTTTGGATCTCCATGTCTACTGTTGTCAGTGTTATGTTTCTATGTAACATACTTCTTTGTCACAGTAGCTGCCAGCGGTCGTTTGAAGCATTTAGGATTAGCCACGTAGACTGGCCTGTCTGTTTGTCATCGCCACTCACTCTTTGAAGACAGAGGGAGGAGGACTGCATTGAGTCTCGCGGCTCCGCTGTATCGATCGCAAAGGCGTGTGAAATTTCCCCTCTTGTTCCTGCAGTTGCCGTTGCAGAATGCGACTGAGGTTTTTCTTTTTTTTTCTCTCTCTTTTCTTTTTTTCTTTAAATCTTGTGAAACGCCTGCAGCACCTTGTCAAAATGTTCTTACTGCCCGCAACCTCACGGACTATTTCTGTTCATGAAAAGCCTTGTGTTGCATAACTTCTCGTCTTTCGTGTCCAAGGCCATCTGAGGGATTTGTCTCTTTGCTGGAAGCACGATCTCCAGATGACAGAGCTACGCATCTGCCCTGACTATTTGTCTTTTCTGGGAACTCGATGAAACGATCACAGCCTTTTTTCTGGAACAAATATTATTGCTCGAAAATATATGTTCTCGAAGAATGCTACCAATGACATTTACATTGGAAAGTCTGTAGTCAGAATTCGGCGTCTGTTTCAAAGGAAGTAAATTCTTGTTTCGTGTTTAGCTTCTGATAGCATGCGCCATCCTTCAAATGTCATGCTTTTGACCTGGATAGCTTTAGTTCTCGTTGCTGATGTTGTCGTCATTGTTGCTGTTGTTGTCGTCATTGTTGCTGTTGTTGTCTTGTGGTTACTGTTGTTGTCTTTATTTTTACTGTTGTTGCCTTTGTTGTTGCTATTGTTGTCTTGTTGTTGCTGTTGTTGTCTTGTTGTTACTGTTGTTGTCTTCATTGTTGCTGTTGTTGTCTTTATTGTTGCTGTTTTTGTCTTGTTGTTATGAACCTCGGTGCATAATCAGCATGCTAGAACAAATAAAGGAAGGAAGGACAGAATGAACGAACGAACGAATGAATGAACGAACGAATGAATGAATGAATGAATGAATGAATGAATGAACGAATGAATGAATGAATGAATGGAGGTTTTCGGCCTATCAGCCTTTGTAGGTTGTGTAAGGTCATTAATCACGAAATCAATGAAACTGTTGAGAGCAAGCGCACGATTTCCCTAGTTATTCGCCTTTACGAATCGCTTAGGGAGAGGGGGTGGGTCTACCCTCACCTCCAGCGGGAGAGGGGGGGGTGTGTCTATCCTCACCTCCAGCGGGAGAGGGGGGGGTGTCTATCCTCACCTCCAGCGGGAGAGGGGGGGTGTCTATCCTCACCTCCAGCGGGAGAGGGGGGGTGTCTATCCTCACCTCCAGCGGGAGAGGGGGGGTGTGTCTATCCTCACCTCCAGCGGGAGAGGGGGGGGTGTCTATCCTCACCTCCAGCGGGAGAGGGGGGGTGTCTATCCTCATCTCCAGCGGGAGAGGGGGGGGGTGTCTATCGTCATCTCCAGCGGGAGAGGGGGGGGGTGTCTATCCTCACCTCCAGCGGGAGAGGGGGGGGGGGTGTCTATCTTCATCTCCAGCGGGAGAGGGGGGGTGTCTATCGTCACCTCCAGCGGGAGAGGGGGGGGGTGTCTATCGTCATCTCCAGCGGGAGAGGGGGGGTGTGTCTATCGTCATCTCCAGCGGGAGAGGGGGGGTGTCTATCCTCACCTCCAGCGGGAGAGGGGGGGGGGTGTCTATCGTCACCTCCAGCGGGAGAGGGGGGGTGTCTATCCTCACCTCCAGCGGGAGAGGGGGGGGGGTGTCTATCGTCATCTCCAGCGGGAGAGGGGGGGGGTGTCTATCGTCATCTCCAGCGGGAGAGGGGGGGGGTGTCTATCGTCATCTCCAGCGGGAGGGGGGGGGGGTGTCTATCCTCACCTCCAGCGGGAGAGGGGGGGGGGTGTCTATCGTCATCTCCAGCGGGAGAGGGGGGGGTGTCTATCCTCACCTCCAGCGGGAGAGGGGGGGGGTGTCTATCTTCACCTCCAGCGGGAGAGGGGGGGGGGTGTCTATCCTCACCTCCAGCGGGAGAGGGGGGGGGGTGGGTGTCTATCCTCACCTCCAGCGGGAGAGGGGGGTGGGGTGGGTGTGTCTATCCTCACATCCAGCGGGAGAGGGGTGGTGTCTATCCTCACATCCAGCGGGAGAGGAGGGTGTCTATCCTCACATCCAGCGGGAGAGGAGGGGTGTTTATCCTCACCTCCAGCGGGAGAGGGGGGGGGGGGGTGTCTATCGTCATCTCCAGCGGGAGAGGGGGGTGTGTCTATCCTCACCTCCAGCGGGAGAGGGGGGGTGTCTATCGTCATCTCCAGCGGGAGAGGGGGGGTGTCTATTCTCACATCCAGCGGAAGAGGGGGTGTGTCTATCCTCACCTCCAGCCCACAATGGAAAATCAGCTTGCACTATTAGGCAACTTCTCAAGCCGCTACGCCAAATCTCGTTACAAAAATATCACGTATACCCTCTCACTCCTGTCAAAGCAGTCACATGGCTTTCCCTGCAAGAGTTCATTGAACACAGGTGAATGACCAACTACGCGGATTAAATTGGTTTTCTTTAATACGAGTATTTACAAGACCGATCTTATGGCGAAGTGGCTCGACCTGTCAACAATAGAACGAGCTGATTAAGTGCCGCGGTTTTCAGTTTTTGGTTGAGATTATATAACTTCTGTTTTTCAACCTCACGATTCTGCGTCCCTTTTAAAAAACGGAGCATAAGCAGATCCCTTTTCATGTATTTCTTTACAGGAATAAAGGCAAGAGCTGAGGCCTGTAGTCTGCAGTGGGAAGAAAGCTTGCACGGTTTGCACTGATAAAAACCGCTGGCGCTGAACCTCCAGGTTTTGGAGAGAAAAAAAGAAGATCGGGTTCGAACCCGCAACCTCTCGAGAAAAGAGGAGGAAAAAACGCACACACACACAAACACAAAAAACCAGGTCGGGTTCGAACCCACAACCCCTCGAAAAAAGAGAAGAAAAAAAAGTTTCAGCACAGAATCGAACCTGGTCATGCATGACCAAGAGCCCAATACTCTACCAACTGTGCCATTGAAAACTTGTATGTATATGAAGCATTTATAACGACCTTGTCATAAACCCCCGTGGTTCGTATTTTGCACTGTAAATTGTAGAAAAATGGATGATAGCATGAACTGTTTGGTATTTCATACGGATCTAACCCATCAACGTCAATATTTTTCTCGTAGTATCGCATTTTGGCGTCTGCTGGTAGAGGTTCAACATCGAAGCGTTTTGCTGAAGTAGGATAGATAACTCTGTTTGACTCGATGTCATTACGCTGAAAATTAATGGTCGTTGTCCCCAACATTTCCGGGACAGGGATTGATTAAATCATTATATTTTTGTGACACTGAGACCAGACCATCAAAACAATTAGCACTAGGCCTTGAATCAAATCGTCGTACGAGATCTTACGTTGACTGCAAATGTGCAACAGTGCCGAGTGATTGTGTCGACATTCAGTTAGTTTGCTAGGCGATTCCACCACGACAACGGCACGATTCTAACGCATCCTGAAGAAGGCTGAAATGGTCGGTGTCGGTGGTCGTTGTGACTTTTGACCGGTACTGTACTCCATGCACCTTAACGGTCCGTGTGATTCGGGTGTAATCTTAAGCTTAACGATGTTTATTGGCAGTATTACACCCGAATCACGCAGCTGAGTGCGAGAATCTGGGTCACGTGTCGGCGTCTATTTTCATGGCTGGAGAGTGCCTGGCTAAAGTGCGTTAGAATCGTGCCCTTTTCACCCTCATTCCAAGCTTTTAACCAGCGAAGGCAACGATCTAGATGGTACATATACTTTACCGGTTTCACAAATGGAATGAATTTGACGCCAACACAGCGTAGTATCGCTTTTTTGCGTCTGCTGGTAGACGTTCATAATACAAAGAAGCCAAATGCTGTTTTGTGAACGTAGGAAAAGAGTTTGACTCGATTAGGCTCTCACATCTATTGACTATGGAGGGAGGTGCTTTGAGTGTATGAAATCCATTATCCTGAAAATTCTACTCGCAAATGACGTCACGTTATACGACGTCAAATGATGACGTCACAGATTTTGCAAAATGGAGTCTGTTGAATTGTTTTCATTGAAACACCAAAATGTAAAAAAGTCACTTTCTTTTAAAACCTCGATTCTGAAAAGTTGATAATATTGAATGGGACCTAACTTCCAGTCAGTGTGCAAAATCTCAAGGAAATCCGTCCAGTAGTTTTTGAGATATAGGCCGTGGAGACGGGACAGACAGACAGACAGACAGACAGACAGACTAATAAAGTCTGTAGGACCTCCAGTAAACCTGGAGGGATAATTATTTATGTAATGCTTCTGTTGCGACGTCTTCGCCCTTTTCAGCGCTTTACATGTATGTTCGGGTCCCCTGCTCTGGCATACCAAAACCCTTGTGTGTGTTAGTCCTTGCTTGCCTGCTTGCGTTTTAGCCGGCTTGTTCATTTGGTTGTTTCCCTGCCTCTGTGCTTGTTTGCATGATTGCTTGTTTTTCTGCTTGCTCTTTGTTCGTGTGTTAATTTCTTCGGTGACTGGCCTTACTGCTTGCATGTATGCTCCGTTTCTTTGCTTGTTTCCTTGATTGTTTGCATGCTTGTATCTCCTTTCAATGCTCGTTTCTCCCCTTGCTTGCTTGTATCTCCTTTCAATGCTCGTTTCTCCCCTTGCTTGCTTGCTTGTATGTCCTTTCAATGCTCGTTTCTCCCTTTTCTTGCTTGTATGTCCTTTCAATGCTAGTGTCTTCGCTTGCTTGTTTGCTTATGTGTCTTCTCACTTTAAATTTGCGTTTGTTCCTTTAGTTCTGTGTTTGTTAGCTTGATTGTTTCTGTGTTATATGCTTTGCTTGCCAGCTAGCGTGCTTTCCTGTTTTCTTTCTTGCTTCATCTGTCAGTCTGCATGCTTCTGTGTCTTTTCTAATCTTGCTTCTTTGCCTACTTGTTTACATGTTAGGACACTTGCTTGGTTCTTTGCGGGTGTTTGTTTGTTTGTTTTGCTTGCTGGCGTAATGTCTTGCATACCTCTTAACTTCTTTTGTATTATGTTTATTTGTTGGTTGGTTTGTCGGTTGGTTGATTGGGCGATTGGTTAGTTGGTTTGTTCACTGCCTTTCTTTATTCCTTCATTTCGTTCTTTTCTTTTTCTTTGCTTGCATTCTTGGTTCATTGGTCGAGTTATTTCATCCTTCTGTTGATTCGCACGCGCCCGTGTTTGTGTAAGTATGTTTGTTTGCTGGTTTGTTCGAGGTTTTGTGTGATCAATCCATGTGCTACTTTGGCCTTTTACCCCACGGTACAACACACTTTTTGTAGAGGAGGGATAGCAGCATTCTGTGAACCCGAGTCAGTATTGACCCTGGCACAGTTCGCAATGAATGCCTAATAGACTTGAGCCTTCGTATTACAGCATTGCGCCAAAAAGAGTTCGTTCTGATACTATTTTTTCTCCACTGTTTACAGAAATCGTCAGATGTCAAAACTTGTTTCCATTTCAACACAAACATGTTATTTTATCGAATAAACGCTTGTTTATTGCCTCAACAAGAGTTTTGTGCGAAATAGTCTTAGAACTACTTTAACGGCGTATGTCAGGAAGCAGATCGGCTATCCCACAAGCCTCTCGTGTGATCTCCATTTGCATATTTCGGACGAAAACCTTCCATCACGTGATGTCAACTGGGCTAGAGACACTTTCGCCGGTAGGCGAAGTCTCTAGTGAACTACAATGGGACCGCAGCCGACACACTGACCCATTCTTGGTTATGACTGCAGCGCTGAGAATGGATGACATCGAAGCGAAATCTAGCACCATCAAGCCTTCTAAGTGTGGGCAACTTCACAGAAAAGCAAGGTCATTACGCGCTCAATGGCTCACGCCTCGTCACAGTCCCAAAATCCCCACATCAAAGGACCGTGACTAAATACTTTGCCGAGCCAGCCGCTAATTGGTTGTCTAAAAATAAGTGTGCGCTTTTTTAAAATTATGCCCGCGTTGTTTTTGTCGACTAGCTGTTGACAAATTCAGCAACGTGGACATTTTTGGACGCAGCAGAACTTAACACGCGCATTTTGTAAGAAAACTGCTTCCTCTCGACGAAATGGCCTAATCAACAGGTAAATTATAGCATCTGTTATCCATACTTTTGCACATTTTTCCATGAAGATTTAGAAAAGCTCGAAACAATTACGTTATGAAAACGCCGACATAAGAAATAGGTCAGTATGAAATGCAACGCTCAAGGATACAACGGATTATATTCAAAGGTAACCAATGGACAGAAAAACGCACGAAATGATTGATGTCTCGCGACCTGTCGACAGCCTGCTGCGCGCGATGCATAAGATGCATATCACGTGCGACGTGGAGAGACCTGGCTGTTCGTTAACTGTGAAGCCCCGGGGGTCGTGATGTTGACAGGTTTCCTCATTTCTCGTCATCCTTGGTGGGTGCGCCAACTCGTCAGGTTGCAGACTAGGGTGGATATGTTCTGGACGGCTTCGCTGTAGCAGTGCAGGCCTTACCGTCGCCAGAACAGCTGCTCGTTTCTAAGAAAGGCTGACTGAGAACTGAAATCCCAGAGTGGCGAACCAATTCAGACCGTTGAAGTCCATGACTTGGATTTACTCACCAACCTACCCAGCCCTCGCTGATCTCCTTGTTAATTTCGTCATGGCCATTGTTAGAAGAACTGTCGGTGACAAAAACTGGTAATGACAAGACCGACGTATCTAATTTTGAGATGGCTATTTACAACAATGCGCCTTGCTGATTACCGCGACAGTTGGAAAGGTGCTGTCAAAAACAGGGCATTACGAGGAGTGTAGTTGAAAGAAGCCAGCGGCTGAAGGAGAAGAGGTACCGGAGGCAGATGAAGCAGATTGTAATTTCCCCTCAGCCCTCGGTGTGTCTGTGGAGGGTGAGGCAGAGACTGCCACGCCATAGAGGAACTCCTTGGCCATTCCAGTTGCCGTCCCAGAGCCATCTGACCCATCTAGGTGCTACCATTGTCTGTCGAGACAGACAGTTGCCTACAACAGCAACATGTATTAATACTACTGTTGCCGCTGCTACTACTACTACTACTACTACTACTACTACTACTACTACTACTACCACTACTACTGCTACTGCTACTGCTACTGCTGCTGCTGCTGCTGCTACTACTACTACTACTGCTACTGCTACTGCTGCTGCTGCTGCTATTACTACTACATGTACTACTACTCCTATACTGTTACTAACTACTACTACTACTACTACTACTACTACTACTCTACAATCTGATACTACTAGTAATACTAAAACTACTGCTACCACCACTACTACTTCTGCTGCTACTACTACTACTATTACTGTTACAACTACTGCTGCTGCTGCTGCTGCTATTACTACCACTACTACTCCTACACTGTTACTAATATTACTCCTCCTCCTCCTCCTCCTCCTCCTCCTACTACTACTACTACTACTACTACTACTACTACTACTACTACTACTACTACTACTACAATCTGATACTACTAGTACTACTACAACTACTGCTACCACCACTACTACTTCTGCTGCAACTACTATTACTACTACTACCACCACTACCATTACCATCACTTTCACCACCACCACCACCACCACCACCACCACCACCACCACCACCACCACCACCACCACCGCCGCCGCCACCACCACCACCACCACCACCACCACCACCACTACAGCAGTAGTAGTAACAGCAGTGGTAGTAACAGCAGTGGTAGTAATGGTAGTAGTAGTAATTGTAGTAGAAGGCAACTGTCCACCTCGACAAAAAACTATAGCGCCTTGCTAGGTCAGATGTCTTTGAGACAGTGTCTAGTGTCGTGTGGCATGGCAGCCTCTGCTGCACCCTCCACAGACAGGCTCTGAGTAAACAAATGAAAATCGGTCGTACTTGCGTTCTGCACTTCAATTCCAGTTGTTTGATGCTGAGAGAATATACGTGTAGTAGTAGTCCACCGTAATTTGAACATGATTGTTTATACATGTAACTTTGAACTGCTGGACAACTTCGGGTTTCCCCCACCCCCCATCCCCACCCCCACCCTCACCCCCTCCATCTTCCTTTGAACGTTTTCATGAAAAGGCAACACCACAAACACTACAACTGGTGGAGTATGTTTAGCGAAGTAAATAGTGTGCGCCCTTGAGTACTGAAAGCAATAGTTACTGTGATGCACGACTGAAATGTGATTATCACCACTGAAGTTGAACTCCTATCTCATGAAATTGACCACTGTCAGTGAAACACTGACGCTGTGATCGGTAAATACTAACAGTATCCTCTTTCACAGCTTTGTCGTGTGGCAAAAAGAAAGGTGATGATCTTTGCTATGACCCAGTGTCAGAGCTGCTGAAGATCAAGAGCAGAACTGTTGTCAACAACACAACCAATCCTCTGAGTGTACTCCATGCATGTATGTGACGCTTTTTTGACTCACATGCGAAGCAAAAGTGAGTCTATGTACTCAGCCGTGTCGTCCGTCCGTCCGTCCGTCCGTCCGGGCGTAAAAAACTTAAACGTTGGATTTTTCTCGGAGACTATTAAGTCTATCAACACCAAATATGGCATGATGGTGTATGATGACAAGGCCTCAAAAAACATACATGGTGACTTGACCTTGCTTCAAGGTCAAGGTCACAGGAGCCATAAATGTGGTCTCAAAAACAGTCATTTTTCACATTTTCCCAATTTTCTCCCACGTTATTGAGAATGGCGACCTTAGCTACAAGTGGTATATAGGTCAAAGCAAGCCCTATCTTTTGATACCAGTTTGGTTGACCTTGCTTCGAGGTCAAGGTCACAGGAGCTCTTCAAAGTTGGATTGTATACATATTTTGAAGTGACCTTGACCCTGAACTATGGAAGATAACTGTTTCAAACTTAATAATTATGTGAGGCACATGTTATACTTTCATCATGAGACACATTTGGTCACATATCATCAAGGTCAAGGTCACTTTGACCCTTATGAAATGTGACCAAAATGGGGTAGTGAACCACTAAAAGTGACTATATCTCATGGTAGAAAGTGCCAATAAGCACCATTGTGCTTCCTATGTCTTGAATTAACAGCTTTGTGTTGCATGACCTTGGATGACCTTGACCTTGGGTCAAGGTCACATGTACTTTGGTAGGAAAAATGTGTAAAGCATTTCTTAGTGTATGATGTCATTGGTAGGTTTAGTTGTTTGACCTTGACCTTGAAGGTCACCTGAAGGTCAAGGTCATATAAAGGTCAAGGTCAAGCATGTGAGTCGTATGGGCTTTGTCCTTCTTGTTTAACTGTGTCTTTGCATGCCTCCTTTGGGCGCCTCTGGGCCAGAGTTTCGCGGGAGAGGGGAATCACCTCCCGAACAAAGATCGCCGTCTACCGAGCTGTAGTTCTCACATCCCTGCTGTACGGCTGTGAAACCTGGACCTGCTACCGCAAGCATATAAAGCGCCTCGAGCAGTTTCATCTTCGCTGCCTCCGCAAGATCCTCAACATTACATGGGAGGACAGAGTGACCAATCAGGAGGTCCTCAGACAGGCCAAACTGCCAGGCATCGAGGCTATCATCATGCAGGCCCAGCTCAGATGAAACTGGCCATGCCATGCGAATGGGCGACAACCGCCTTCCCAAACAGCTCTTTTGTGGTGAGCTCACCAATGGCACACGCCGTCAAGGCGGTCCAAGCAGGCTCTACAAGGACACGCTAAAAACACACCACGGTCCTGCAGCATCTCCGTCACTGGATGGGAAGCCCTGACTGCGTACCGCAGCGCCTGGAGGCAACTTATATACAAAGGCACCATATACCAGGGCCTTCGAGACAAAATGCCTGGCTAACTTTGATAGGAAACGCCGAGGCAGGAGAGATAGAGCCAGTGACCCTGCCCCTGATTCAGTGCCCTGTCTCGTGTGCGGACGTCTCTGCCCATCGGAGTTCATCTTGAGGGCACACATGAGACGACACTGACGTCATCTTCGCTGCGCGAAGGACTTCAATGGTACTATGTGTTTGCATGCCACTAGCTCCTGTCACTTGTCTGACACATATAGAGGTCACGCGAGTGGGAAGACAAACTCCATTCTGCAAAGTAGAAACCACTTTGTTCTTGTTTCCGACTGACTCTGTGATGAATCGAGCGTATTTAGTCTTTTACTGAGTCGCAACGTCAGAGTAGGATGTCAGCAATTAACAATTGTGCCCAGTTTCTGCTTGGAAACGTGTGTTGGTGATAAGTCTTTGACTCACGAATGCTTGCTTGTTTGCCTCTTTTCGTCTCTGAATCACTTTCTCCTTTTCTTTCTGAATCTCTCTCTCTCTTTCTGTCTGAATCTCTCTCCCTTTCTTTCTGAATCTCTCTCCCTTTCTTTCTGAATCTCCCTCCCTCTCTCCCTCCCTCCCTCTCCCTCTCCCTCTCCCTGCCTGTCTGCCTGCCTGTTTACCTCTGTGTGTTTGCGCGCGTGTGTGTGTGTGTGCGCCTGCCTGCCTGCCTTTCTGTCTGTCTGTCTTCCTGCCTGCCCGCCCGTCCGTTCTTGAGCATGTACGTATACGTGCGTGTGTGGGTGAGTCAGTCAGTGAGAGCATGAGTAATTTGTGTGTATTTGTAAATGTGTGCGAGAGATAAAAACATTTCGAGGTTCAACATTTACTTGTCTTTGACAGCAAAAGACGTTTGCAAACATGGAGCAGTGCGGGATGGACGGACGGACGGGTGGTTGACGTTGTACGGTCTATCAGTCTTCGTAAGCTTTGTAGGCCATTGTTAGCGGGGGGAAAACCATTAGCACATTCACTCTCTGACTCACTCCACTTAATCGCCCACACGTATTCTCTAGCACTCATTAGTTCTCTCACTCAATCGATCACTCACTCACTCACTCATCATTCATTTATTCAATCACTTCACTCACTCACTCACACATCATGCTTACCTAGTCAAGTGCATACAGAGTGGCACATGTGTATGCAGAGAGATACATTTCATATACACACCGTTGTTCTTATTTTGGCCGATTTCTTTCTTGCTTTCAGTTTGCGCCCTTAAATTGTTATCGGATGTGCCAACAGCACGTACACGAGGGATGTGATGTAGATGGGGATGTGGATTGGGATGGGATGGGATGGATGGAGTTTTTACGACCAGAATGGATGTGTTGATAGATGTCTTCCCAACAATCCCGGTCACGTCATGCTCATAGTGATGTTGTGGCATTTCTTTCGACTAACAAGTCACCAACCAACCAGGGCCCGTATTCACAACGGCGATTTATCTTTTTAACACTCGATTTATCCCCTAGCCCCGCGTTATCTTGATCGGTTAGATAAGGTACGCTCGTCAGAGGATCCTAGGTTGCGCTTTGCTATATATATGGTTTCCAGCCAAGGGAGAGCGGAACAGGCAGTTGGAATCGTCTGAGTTTAGAGATAAATCGGAGTTAAAATAAATCGCCGATAAATCGCCGTTGTGAATACGGGCCCAGTTCCCCACAAACAAAATAAGAAAAACACCATATGGTGTGAAATCGCATCCTAGATCTATTATTAACTATGCTTTCCCGCCCAGACATTCAACACGGTTTTCTTCGCACTCGATCAAGTCAGCTGGGCCCGTATCCAGAACGGCGATTTATTTTTTTAACACTCGATTTATCCCCTAACCCCGGGTTATCTTGATCGGTTAGATAAGGTACGTTCGTCAGAGGATCCTAGGTTGCGCTTTGCTATATATACTGGTTTCCAGCCAAGGGAGAGCAGAACAGACAGTTGGAATCGTCTGAGTTTAGAGATAAATCGGGGTTAAAATAACTCGCCGTTCTGGATACGGGCCCTGTGCTCCTTGTGACAACAAGTTTTTCGCAGTAAACGGCACACATTAGAAAGATACACTGAAGAAGAACTGTACAAGAAATTCTAATTCAGGCGTCAGGACATCCTACAACTGACAGATGAAATAGCAGAAGTCACAGAAAATTTGAATCGAGCAAGGCAAGGCCGCCATTTGGACATTGTTAGACATTTGTTTACAACTACGTCACAGGCGGAAACCTATCTGATTGGCTGTTTGAAGGAGGGATTTCCATGGGAGTGTCCGACGGACAAGAAAAATAGTGCGTGTTTCTCTTCTGTGGACTTGCGAGCGCGACATTTCATACGGAAACAAGATGGTTGCCAGAACATGGCCACGTCTTAGCACGCCCGGAACATCTTTCGCTACTTGCCAGCGCGACATTTCCTCTGGAGACAGCAAAGTTGCCGGGAGCGTGGCGATATGTGAGGAGGCATTAGGCCTACCAGACATGTAAAAGATGAAAGCTGTTGTAATTGATGACTGAAAATTCGAACCTCTTGTGAACATGAATATCATAAGCACATTTGTTAATAAGTGAGCATGTCATTAAGATATTCGGATGAGAAATGATTTTAAGCTCCCAGGCCAGTAAGAATACATT
>JAWQFJ010016970.1:2500-32500 GCA_034096865.1 Theodoxus fluviatilis | reverse complement strand
GAATTAAATTGGTTGTACAAGAACAGAAGTAGTTCTGGTCATACAAGATGCAACTGTACATATACATGATAATAATAACAATAAATAATGTCAACAATACAAAACGAAAATTAGGTGTCAACTAAATCCGTGGATATTCAGCGCAATAATCAGTACATGATGAAAAGAAGAGTTCAAAAGAAGAGAAGAGAGAAGGTCAAAATAGCCAAAGCATCACCACCTCCTGCCCTCCAACGTAAACGAAGAAGTTGGCTTTCGAAAAGTGAGAGAAAACAATCCACTCCAGCTTTCTCATCTCCACCCCAATCCCAGGAGACTCTTCCCGGGGTCTTGTCCGAATCATAAAACTTTTCATCCCGAGATTGTAGAGTTTTCTTGCCTGCCCTTGCAAACAATCTGATTGGCCACGTCCAAGCGTCTAGGCGCTCGGAAATAGAGACGACCCTACTTCCAAGCGCCTGACGCTTGGACGCAAGCGGTTGGGCGCGCGCCGCCGAATCAGCCGGCGGCCACCCTCGCACACTGTACTGCGCGTTCAAAATACGCCAGCTGCTTGGCTGCTTGGCTGCTTGGACGCCTAGTGTGCGACGGGCCTTAGGGCTACACGCCACAGTGCTGCAGATATTCCTATTAACGGTCCTTGCATATATTTTTGGTGCGACCGTGGCTCATGTGGCTTTTGATGAGATCCCATATAGGACAGTGCAGTAGCGGTATACAACCACTCGGACAGAAATATGAGAAAGGGCTGGATAGGATTGTCAGTAGGAAATATCCTCTTGATGGATCTGAAGAAAAGAAGACAGATTTTAATCAGCTTTCGCCGCTCTTAGCTTTTGTTCTGTGTAAACTACTACTACTACTATTACTACTAATATTACTACTACTACTACTACTACTACTACTACTACTACAACTACTACTACTACTACTGCCACTACCACTACCACAACTGCTACTACTACTACTACTACGACGACTACTACTTCTACCACTACTACTTCTTCTACTACTACTACTACTATTACTACTACTACTACTACTACTACTACTACTACTACTACTACTACTACTACTACTACTACCACCACCACCACCACCACCACTACTACTATTACAACTCTCGTACTTTCAACGTTTTGTTTCCAGTTGATGAAGTCAGGCATTTCCTTGTTTTGTTTTCATTAACGTCTTGTTTGATAGAGAGAATTACACAAGTATTTATCAACGTACCCACTGTGTTTCCGGTGTCAATGAAAATCTGACACGTTCATCGAAACAAGCAAGTCTTATTTTCTATGCCACTACGCCATCTTACGAAATCTCTCGTATAAGGAGAGTATTAATTTTTTTTTAAATCCGGATCTATTAACCAGTTGAAGTCCGGTCGATGCCCTGTAGCTTGTTTCGTAGCAACATCACAAAGATCTTCTTTTGGTCCGCCGAGCAGGCAAATAGACAACCTCTCATTTAGTCCCGCGTTTTCACAAGCACAGAGGGTCTTGATGCGTTGCACCGTCAGAAAGGATCATTATCGTCTGGCTCTTCGTGAAAGGAGAGTTGCGTCCCTTTTGTCCATCGGCGGGTTCGAAGGTCAAGCGGGCTACAGACACGTTAACTTCCACGACGGTCGCTTCATCGCACGTCCTCACTCGCCTTGGTTCGTGACCGATGGAAAGGTCGGGAGAATGGAGAGGTCTGCGAGCGTGTCCTATGGCAGTCTTTCCATTGGGTTGTTGACTCGTGCTCTTCCATTCCCATTCACGCTCCCCTTGACGGCGTGGCTGTAGATGACATTTTGCAGATGTTGTTGGCCTCAGGGGGTCAATTCATTCCGCTCCGCTACTACACAAATGGGAAAAGTCATTGAGCTCCCCTCGGCGGAAATCAGTACGACTGCTTTGCTCTGTGGTCAAGGGGGTGTGAATCTTCTGTGTCAATGTCACGGATTAAATCATAAAGACAGTGTTTGTCTGCCGCAAAACGTACAGGCGCTGACAATATAACGTGATACCAGATTTTATTGTGGCAAGAAACCGCAAGTTTGTATTTTGAAGATTTGGTATTGCGTACCCCAGAGAGAGAGAGAGAGAGAGAGAGAGAGAGAGAGAGAGAGAGAGGGGGGGGGGGGGGGGGGGGGGGGGAGAACTGAATTGAACTGAACTGAACTGAACTTTATTTAGGTCATCGGCCCATTGCATTTATATGTTGAATGTGGTGCTCCCATGCAAGTGTCACGTCCTAGACCATAGAGTATCCTAAAACGTAGAGCGTGACCTACTTGCATATTATTAACATGACGTGTTCACCCGCCAAATCTTGGGATTGGACAATGTTCCGCAGAGATGACTTTCCCCTGCCTACTCTTGTTATCTTAACTGTGATTAGTCGGTTGTAACGGTGAGCGTTTTATGAAATCTCGGACCCAAACATTTTAGTCTTTGCTACGTGAGATTACTCAAACATTTCTAGAGAAAAGTACCATTTGATCGGGTAATAAGGTGAAAGAAAACGATAAAAACCCATATTTCGTCATGTTAATAATATGCAAGTAGGTCACGCTCTACGTTTTAGGATACTCTACGGTTTAGGATATGACACAAGCAACACTGTGGTTCTGTAAGGAATCGTTTTCATACAAGCAACTCATTCAGGCAAATATACAAACAATTCATAAAAAGCAATTATACATGTAAAACGATGTAACTGTTTCAGTGAACCATTACTGGCGAGAGAGAGAGAGAGAGAGAGAGAGAGAGAGAGAGAGAGAGAGAGAGAGAGAGAGAGAGAGAGAGACTGACTGACTGACTGACTGACTGACTGACTGACTTTATTGTTCAGGCCACCGGCCCATCACAAGTACATACATGACTTGCTTCCATGTCAGGAGCTCCGCATTCTCTATCAACATTGAGAAGGTATGGCATAAACAACTGGAAGTACATACTCGCATACATTACTGTCTAGGTTGTGCAAGTGTAGCAATCATTTGACACATTATTTACATGTACAATCAGACAGCATTGCTTTAGTTGATTTGTTCTGGACAAGTCAGACACTGATCTCGTAGTTGGAAGGCATAATAAATGTACATTGCCACCCTGCGTGTTTTCATAAAACCACATCCATTTATTAAAAAGGTAGCATCAGTGGCCTCAGGACATTTCAGATATTCCTTAATGTATCTGTTACGTAAATCATTGTACAAGGGACAGTCGAACAAAAAATGTTTCTCATTTTCTATTACACCACAGAAGGGGCATTGCTGGTCTTCACTATATCTGTGCGAGAACTGATTATTTCCTCGCAACTCATTTACTCCACATCTAAATCGGATCAGTACATCTCTGAATTTTTTTATATCCATGAAATCTAGGTACTTCTCACATTCTAACGTAGTTTTGAAGGATCTATACATTCGGAATCTTTCGCTATCGTGTATTTTGCTGTTCCACGTCTGCCTGTTACAATCAAGCAACCTAATTTTCAGCTTGCTTAGAAAGCTTCTTTCGGTAGTAGTAATGCCTCCGCTCCTCCAGATATATGCATATCCGGCCTTACACAAAGTATCTTCAACTGATTTGGCCCAATTGAGTTTATCTGGGATCTTTGCATTGGCTAGCATGAGATAGGCTTGCTTAGGTAGCCTGTCATCAGACATTTTGGTCAGTTTTAGCCAGTATCTGATAGCTTTCATTGCACTATTAATGGCGAGAGGAAACCTTCCCGTTTCTCCATATACCAAGCTGTTAGGCGTTCTGCAGTCCACCTTTAGGAAACGTTTGCAAGCAAACATATGTGCTTTTTCTATGGGTTTGTGTTCCTTTAGGCCCCATATCTCTGAAGCATACAGTAAAGAAGGCTGAACTTGTGCATCATATAGTCGGAAAAATAGTTTAGGTTTCATGTTTTTAAGACTCCACATCAATTTAAACAAATGCATTGTTTTTCGTTTCGCTGTAGTAGCCAGACTGTCCAAGGATATTGTTGTTGAGAGTTTTGTAGAGAAAATATAACCCAGATATTTATAGCTGTTTACCACCTCAAGTTGTTTCCCATTTAACACCCATTTTTCACCTTGAGCTAAATGTCCTCCTCTCCGGAAAACCATGACCTTCGTCTTGCTTGTGTTTATTTCTAGGCCAATGCGTTGTGACGCACTAGCAAGATTGTTAATCTGGGTTTGAAGTCCTGTGGGTGAGGTCGACAGAAGTGCCACATCATCCGCGAATATGAGGAGATAAAGCTCCGACTTTCCACTTAACATTTGAATACCATGTTTACCGTTTTCTCGTACATAGTCTGCTACTTGGTTGATGTAGAGAGAAAACAGTATCGGTGATTCTAAGGCACCCTGTTTTGTGCCAATGGGGCAGTTAATGAACTCTGAGAGGTTACCCTTCCATCTGACACAAGTTTTCACATGGGCGTACATAGATTTTAGCATATTAATCAATTTTTCAGAGGCTTGTGCTTTAGCAAGTGTACTCCAGAGGATCTGGCGCGGTCAACGGAATCAAAGGCTTTTTTATAATCAACAAATGCTATATATAGTTTCCCTCTGCCCCTTCCATACACATGTCTGTTTATCATGCAGTGTAGCGTAAATATGTGGTCGACGGTAGAATACCCTGTCCTAAAACCAGCCTGTTCCATGCAGATTTTCCCTTTGCCTTCAGCCCATAAATGCAGTCGCTTAGTTAATACAGAGGTAAAGAGCTTGCTCATAGTGCTTAACAGGGATATACCTCTGTAGTTTGAGGGGTCGAGCCTGTTGCCTTGCTTGTGCAGAGGGATAGTGATTGATTTGCTCCATTCTCGTGGGAAGGTTTGAGCATCATATATGGCATTAAAGAGCCTTACTAAGAAAGGCAGCATGTAGCCACGACTCAGCTTGAAAATTTCTCCTGGGATTTCGTCTAGACCTGGAGCTTTCCCACCTGAAAGCTTTGTTATTGCTTGGTTTACTTCATCTGAGGTAATTGGTGCATCCAGAATATCATCAAAAGTTACCCCTCTGTAGAGATCATCTCTGGTTTGCACCTGAGTGTTAAGGGCGGGACTAAACAGGTTCTCAAAATATTGTTTCCATGTGTTCATTTTAATATCAGGGTATTGTGCCCTCCTGCTTGTCCTCTTGCGTATTAAGGACCAAAACTGACTGGAATTGTTCATGTTGTCTGAAATAAGTTTTAAAGCATTTTTGTGGTATTCTTTTTTCTTATCTCGTATTAGTTGTTTATACATTTTCCTATTCTGCACGTATTCTTCTTTGTCATTGTTGCGGTGTGTTTTTCTATATTTCATAAGGGCTCTCTTTGCTCTATTCTTTTGGTCTCTGCACTCATAGTCAAACCAATCTGTAGTTTTACTTTGTAGCCTCTCGTTAATTCTGTAGGTGCGACGCATGCAGTCTATTGCCCCAAGGAGAATTTTTGTAGTCAATTCGACGGTAGAATCTATGCAAGTGTTAAGAGTTTCAAAAGCCAATTTGAGGGAAGTACTAAAGTAAGAGGTCTGGAGGTGTTCGATGACATCTGTCTCTTTGGTTTTATCCCAGGTTAATTTGCTGATTGTTTTATAAGTCTCATTTGTTCTGTTTAGACATATTTCTGATCCCAATATTATCTCAAGTGGCATATGGTTGGAGTCTATCCTACTGCCTACAGTAAAGTGTACATTGGCCGTTTCTGTAAGCAAGCAGTAGTCTATCACACTATTTCCATGTTCAGATATGTAGGTAAATTTTCCACTGCTATCACCCTCGTTGCTACCATTCAGTATAAATAAGTGGTATAATTTACAGAAATCTATCAACATTTCCCCAAACTGGTTTGTGGTGTCATCTTGGGAATTTCTGGTAGCTGCAGAATCTCGGCAAAAACAAATATCTAGCTCATCAGAGACTCTTTCGTGATCATTGTCCCTGTCGGTATGTAGATTCCATGTACCCACTCTCGCATTTAGGTCTCCACAAATCATAACAGTATTGCTAGGATATGCCTCTAACAATTCAAGCATAATACTCTCTAGAAATTGGACAGCACATTTTTCTTCTTTGTCTCTGTAATAAGGCGAATTTACAGGTGGTACGTACACGCATATAAGAATGATATCTGCGATGGGTACATTTCTCAACCTCAGTATAAGTATATTGTCATAGCAACATTTTATCTGAACCACTTGACAGGCACAGGTTTTCTTTACCATAAACACCACTCCACCAGAACGCCTCCCTTGGCGGGACAGCTTGATAGCAGGTGAATGGTATACAATGTAATCATCAAAATAAATGGAGAAGTCGAAGGTCTCTGCCGTAAATGTTTCTAAAAAGCACAGCATATCAAATAGTGCAATATATGGCAAGAAATCTGCATCAGCAAGCCTGGAAGAGAGTCCCTCAATGTTCCAAACCAAGATGGAAAGACCTACTGACCTTACGAGGTGCTGACAGTCCCTCACGGAATACTCCATCTGAGGTCCCCTCCCCACAACACTACGTCGTTCCGCCTCAGCGGATTCAGGGCCGTGGCCTGCACGTCAGGTTTGCGAAGATGTAGCCGCAGTGGAGTCATGAGGCTTTGCAGCCTTGGTATGTCTAAGTCTGTTCCTCCACACATCTTCCTGCGGGTGTTCAGTCTCTTCCACACTGTTTTCGACTTGTGGCGTGCCGGTCAGTAATCCCCGAACATCAGCTCTAGCATCTGCAAATGCGTCCTCATCACAGTCACTTTCAGTCGTTTCCCCACCCCCCGTCTCTTCGGACACGTGATTGGTGCACCTAGTCGTCGGTGGACGGTCCAGCCAATCAAGGAGGGAGGTTTGAGAGCCACCTGCACTTTGCGAGCGCACCGGGCGCACCGCACGTGCGTTAATTTTCACGGACGTCCCTGTCAGCACGGGTTCGGCGCGCTCGCTGCAACTCGGTGCCCCCAAGGGCAAGGTCGGGTCAGAGCGGCCGCCGAACACTGTCGTCATTGCGTCGCTTGTCTTGCTACTAGGCAACGGAATGTCTGCAGCAGCTGTCTGATGGACTGGATGTCGCTGATCCGAGGGTGCCAGATTTCCGTTTCTAGCACTGCCGGTAACATCACGCTGCGCACGGTCAATTCCGTCCCTAGTCTCATCTCGGTCTGGTGCGTTGGGGTTGTACGCAACACGCACATCTTCTGAGAGATCAGCCGGCCCGTCACAACTTCCATGTGCGTTTTCCCCCTCTGGCGGCTCCGGAGGGATCTGCATGTTGAGGAAAATAAGGTTCCTCTCATCCACGGTGTAGTCTCTCTGTTGTCGATGTCGAGGCTTCTCCTGATTTACAGACTGATGTTGCAGGCCTGGCGTGAAGTGTCTGTGCTGCCTCTGTCGTCTCCCTCCGTAGTATCGACGTCGGCCGGTCTCCACTTCTGCGCAAGTGACATCGTGGTGTCTGCTCAGTCTCCCGTCACGCTGCTGGGAATAGGCATCACGTCTCTCCGTATCCCGGTAAAACAGCCTGTTATTTCTAAAATATGCTGTTTTCCCCTGGCTGCGGAGATCGCGCAGAGTAGCTGCTTGTCGTGCTGTCAGCTCTCCCGATATCTTGATGCCTTTTTGCCTGAGAGGTTCTCTTCCTCGTTGCAGTAGTGCGAGTTTGCCTGACCAAGTAGCAAACGACACAAGTATTGGGCGGGAGCGATCGTGCTCTCTGCCCCTCGTACCTAGCCTCTGCACTCGCACGATCTCGCGCTCGTTCCAGTCAACATCGGGCATGGTTTGCTTGAGCAGATTCACTACAGCGCTCAGACAGTCCCAGTAGGTCTCTTTACGGGACTCATGGACACCAAACATGCGGACATTATTTCTGCGTATGTCCTGATCAACTCTCTCTCTCTCTCTTTCAGCCTCACCCAGCTTGTCGGTGTAGTCTTCTATACAAGCATTCAGTCGTCCCCTCAAGTCACTCTGTTCCGCCTGGATAGACTGATTCCATCCAATTAGATACTGGTAACATGCTTGCGACTTTCGCTCACTTTCCTGGATCGCGCACTTCAATATCTCTTGCTGATCTCCCAGCCATTTCATGTAGTGTTTAGTGTGCGAAATGTCATTTTGGAGAGCATCGAATCGATCATTCATTGCCTTCATCATGCTGCTCATACTCTCATTCATTTGAACACTCAGAGATTCGATTCGCTCTACAAAACTGGGCACACTAGTTTCGTCGCCGGTACTCTCGCTTTGTGACATTCCCTCGACAGAGCCAGGCCCCGGGTTCTCCTGTACGTCATTGCTAAGACGAATTCGCTGGGAAAAGTCAAAGCAAGCAGTCGGAGATTCACTCGGCACCTTTTTGCAACAACACGCGATCAACAGGCCACAGGTACAGGCGATAATACCCGAGTAGGCAGACTCTGGCTGACTACCATAGCGGCTTGTTGAGGCCGATTCACGAGATCGTTTTTCTCGCAACACCACAAATCACGTCGCCCCAAGCATTTTGGGGGGGGGGGGGGGGGGGGGGGGGGGGGGGGGGGGGGTGGGTGGGGGGGGGGGGGGGGGGAGTGGGGCGGGGAAAAAAAAAAAGCACAAAAACAATGCAATGACGGTTGCTATCAACATGAAGCGTAAACTTGCCTTCTCGTTCATGGGTCGCTGACACGTGACGCCGCCGCTGGGGACGGAGCCACGAAGAGTCCGATAAGAAGCTCTGTACGTCTCTACGTCCTTCCACATGGCGGGGGCAGAGGGCTGTGAGCAACAGTTCACAACTCGGCAAACGATAATTTCCTTCAAGAAAAATATGAATAACTATGGGGAGTAAAGGTTTCAAGTATCGAAACGTTTTAAAACTTTAGAACTCAGAGTTCGTACTGTCATTTTCACACACACTGAGGCGGTTGGCGTTGTAAAATTTCCCCCCCCCCCCCCCCCCCGAAAAAACCCACACAACCACGCCCAGTCTAATAGCAGAAAGGCTGGAGCTGCCGGCACACACGATCGCAACACTTGGTGAAAGCCGAGAGAGAGAGAGAGCGATCGAGACGGGAGAAGCGATCGAGAGAGAGCAGAGATGATGCGAGAGAGAGAGAGAGAGAGAGAGAGGCGCAGGCAGGCAGGCAGGCATATAGACAGACGGTCAGACACACAGAAACAATGACACACAGAGACACACACAGACGAAGACAAACACACAGACAGACACACATACACACGGACAGTATAGGTAACGCTAATACAACACCACACACATGACCACACCACACACACACACAGTTAGTACTCCCCCAACCCCCCCCCCCCCCCCCCCCCCCCCCCGTCACACACACATGCACACACCACACACACATACAAACACAACGGCACAGCACAAAGAAACGACGCGCGCGCACACACACACCACACACACACACACACAGCACACACAACAACAAACACCCACAGTCACACACACACACACCACACACACACCACACCCACACACACACACACACACACACACACACACACACACACACACACACACACACACACACACAAGGAAACAGAGAGCAAATCTCTTTAAAGACACATTGGCATTTTAATGTGTGATCGAAAGCATTCGGGAAAACTTGTAATTAGGTGGATTGGTGTGGAGGTGATAGTTTTTCATTTGTAGTGAAGGGAAGAGAGGGGGACGGGGAAATGTAACACGAGGAAGGAGGAGAGGGAGAGAGGAAGGGGGAGGGGGGTCGGGATGAGTGGGAGGAGGGTCTTTATGGAAGGGGTAGGGGGAGTTGGTGATGTACGTGGAGAGTGCAGGGTAGGCACAGGGGAGGGGGATCGGGATGAGTGGGAGGAGGGTAGGAAGGGGGAAAGGGGTTGGGATGAGTGGAAGGAGGGTAGGAAGGGGGAGGGGGGTTGGGATGAGTGGGAGGAGGGTAGGAAGGGGGAGGGGGGTCGGGATGAGTGGGAGGAGGGTAGGAGAGGGGGTGAGTGGTGGGGATTTAGGACTCCTGTGCAGGAAAGAATCAGACGTGTCGTGTGTCTGAAAGCGAGGCTGCCGCACCAAAGTGAGGCTGGCAGCCGCTCCGGAAATGAGGTGGCAGTTAGTCGGCTTCCGGCTGGCCTCGGTCTCGACTGGGATGCCATCGCGGTGCTCGGAATAACGAGGGAGAGGTAACTTGGGGGAAGATTCGAGAACTGTTGTATGACGAGCGGACGGACTGTGGTCAAGTCTACCCAACGGCAATGGCCGAAGCGTTTTTGTAGATGACCCTCCGCTGATGTCTGGCCCGACGGAGATGAGTGAATAAACAGGACTCGAATTGCCTTGGATTAGAGGGGCGCAAGTGCTAGAAGGGTGCTGCCCATTACCATTCTGCGAACCCGAGTCAGTAGTGACTCTGGCACAGTTCGCAATGAATGCGTAATAGAATTGACCCTTCGCATTACGGTGTTGTGCCAAAAATAGTTCGTTCTGATACTATTTTTCCCGCTTGTTACAGAAATTATTCAGATGTCAAAACTTGTTTCCATTTCAGCACAAACATTTTATTATATCGAATAAATGGTTGTTTATTGCCTCAACAAGCGTAATTTATTCGTTTTGTGCGAAATAGTCTTAGAACTACTTTAACGGCGTATGCCAGGGAGCAGATCGGCTATCCCATAAGCCTCTCGTGTGACCTCCTTATGACTATTCCGGACGGATTAGTTCCATCACGTGCTATAAACTGTGCTAGAGACTCTTTCGCCGGCAGGCGAAGTCTCTTGTGGACTAGAATGGCCCATTTCACAACCCATTAGTGTAATTCCAGGATGCGTGCAGGAGTTGTACGCAGTAACTGCTGCACTGTGTCAACAGAGACAGCGATTGACACTGTCTAATTGGTCTTCCCGAGGAGGTGAATGGTCTGCTGGGGGCTATCATATATTTTCAGCCTTGGCCAGTAGAAGGGAAACTATTACAATACTGGCAGTGACGAGTGTTGAAGCTAAAAGGACTGAACGGGAGAGTGAGGGTTGGGGGTGCGTGGGTGGGTTGTGGGGAATGAGAAAGCGGAAAGCGGTGGTGTAGGTGGAGGTCGCGAGGGGTGGGGACTGTGGAAGAAGGGGGAGTGAGGGTGGAGAAGAATCCCGGACGAAGAGTGTTTACTTGACCTTCAGCCATGTCCCTCATGGCTGGAACCCGATGAGGCCGAAGACTGTAGAAATCGAAGAATGTTGCCGACTGAGAGAAGGGCGGGCACAGGGATGCAGAGGTGCCCGTGAAGCTGCAGCCATTCTTGTTCAGATGGCGCCAAGTTTTATACAAAATGTTCAAGCCGTGTAGGCAGTTCTTCCATGGCTCAATGCCATATCAATACAATACAATGTAATAAAACAGAACACAATACAATATGATATATCATCATAATCATCATCATCATCATCATCATCATCATCATCATCATCATCATCACCACCACCACCACCGCCACCAACACCACTACCATTATCACTACCACTACCACTAATACCATCATCACCACCGCCGCCGCCGCAACCACCACCACCACCACTACCACCATCACCACCACCGCAACCACCACCACCACTGTCATCATCATCATCATCATCATCATCATCATCATCATCATCATCATCATCATCATCATCATCATCATCATCATCATCATCATCATCATCATCATCATCATCATCATCATCATCATCATCATCATCATCATCGTCATCGTCATCGTCGTCATCGTCGTCGTCGTCGTCATCGTCGTCGTCGTCGTCATCATCGCCGCCGTCATCGCCATCATCGCCACCGTCATCGTCATTGTCGTCGTCGTCGTCATCATCGTCGTCGTCGTCGTCGACGTCATCATCGTCACTGTCGTCATCATCGTCGTCGTCGTCGTCATCATCACCATCAACTTCCTGCAGCCCTGAAGGACCAATAGATCAGCACACTCAAGAGTAATGTCAGGTTGCAGTCCAGCATCTCCTGTGGCCCTGGAATCCCATGGGGAAATGGCGATCCTTTACGTAACACTCACATACAGCTACTTTGGATGGTGCATCTGCCTGGTGTCGGATCACCCCATGTGCCCGCCTTTCCGAAGCAAGCTACAGCTGCCTCTCCTCATGTCTAGGTAGAGCTCTTCGCACTGCTGAATGCGTCTCCTGTGTCTCTATCCTGTACGACAATCTCCCATGTGTCGCTGTCGATGGGCATCACCTTCAGGTCATGCGTGCAGCTGTCCCTGAATCGTAGATGTGGTCGGCCCTGGGGCCTCTTGCCCTCTGCGAGTTTCCCATGAAGGAGACCTTTGGGGATTCCTCCATTCTGCATATGGCACACATGTCCAAGCCACCAGAACAACACATCGCAACGCAACGCAACGCGAGATGAGACGAGACGAGACGCGACGAGACGAGACGAGACGAGACGAGACGAGATGAGACGAGACGAGACGAGACGAGACGAGACGAGACAAGACAATACAATATACTTAACAATGCAAAAATTAAAATGCAATGCACTACACTATACTACACCACACCACACTACACTACACTACACTACACTACACTACACTGCACTGCACTGTACTACACAATACAACACACTCTACCACCTAACACGACATTACCCATGCCACCAACACTTACAATGCCTTAGCGTACTACACAACACAACACAGTTCAATGCAGTGTTATGCAATGCAATACAATACGTTACAATGAATACTGCTCTATTTACCCTATATGGAAATGTGTGCGCTGCTCGTCACGCAGTCCATCACGCATTGTTTAGAAAACAAAGAATAGCTACAGAGTCGAAGTTTCAATCGTTGCCACAGGTAGCCTTGAAAGGCGTTGAGTGTGCATCGAAGGTTTGTGAGGTTTCCAGAAGGAAATCTCAGGCTGAGTTACTTGAAGTGATTGCAAAAGGAAAGTGGGAATAGGGCTGGATAGAACTCGAGTAGACAGGGAGAGAGGGCGTTGCAATGTCGACATAGACGAGATCGCAGCGTGGAGTGAATCTTTGATATCCCAAATCAGGACAGCAGGTAACCCCTTCCGGACCTCAACTAACGAAGCAATTCCAAGGAGGTCAGCTGACTTGACCTGATTTGGGGCTGCTTGTATGGAGAGAAGAGAAGAGACGCTACAGACTGAAGGAAACAATGTATCCACGTCCGTTCGTCTCGTGAGACAAAGGCGCAGCGAGAAATGGCTCGGAGCCCAACATATGAGTTTCAGTTCCATCTCCAGCGGTCACAGACGAAACGGGAAGACCTCTAGACAGATGTGCCTCTCCCGTTAGCATCGCTCTCCTGTCCACGACCTGTCTGTGTTTTGCCTCCGTGGCCTTCAGTGTCTCCTCTGCGTCGCGAAACACTATTCTTTCCCAGATACCGACGTTTCAAATGTCTGGGACACGCGCAACTGATGACTGGACGCGTCCCAAAAGACATGCTGCATGGAAAGCTTGCTAGAGAAGTAGGACTGGCGAGACTTCCCCTCTTCCACGATAGGATCCCCCGTGGGTTGGAGTTAGAATGTATCCGCTTCATCTCCCTACGCGATTTGTAAATGGCGAATAACTGAGGATTCGAGGCTTGATTTGCTTATATTTTATTAATTTTTATTAATGTTGTGCTCAATAGCCTTACATAGACAACAGGGCTGATAGGCCGTAAAGTTCCATTCGTATTCTTCATCATCCTCATCAACATCCTCATCATCATCATCATCATCATCATCATCATCATCATCATCATCATCATCATCATCATCATCATCATCATCATCATCATCATCATCATCATTATCACCGTCGTAGTCGTCGTCATCAGAACAATCGTCGCCACCGTCATCGTCACCGTCACCGTCACCGTCATCGTCATCTTCATCATCATCATCATCATCATCATCATCATCATCATCATCATCATCATCATCATCATCATCATCATCATCATCATCATCATCATCATCATCTTTGTCATCATCATCATCGTCATCATCATTGTCATCATAATCATCGTCACCGTCACCGTCACCGTCATCGTCATCGTCGTCATCATTGTCATCATCATCATCATCATCATCATCATCATCATCATCATCATCATCATCATCATCATCACCATCACCACCACCATCATCATCATCATCATCATCATCATCATCATCATCATCATCATCATCATCATCATCATCATCATCATCATCATCACCACCACCACCACCACCACCGCCACCATCACCACCACCGCCACCGCCACCGCCACCACCATCACCACCGTCACAATCTCCACCGTCACCATCACCACCGTCAGCACCACCATCGTCAACGTCGTCGTCGTCTTCGTCGTCGTCGTCGTCATCAGTATCGTCCACAACAGGGATGTGTGCATGAAAGACAATGCAGTGGGGAATGGAGGTTCATTGTCACCCTGAACGTCTCCCTTTGTGTGCCGGGGTGAAGAACAGACCCACCGCGCTTCCCCACGCGATTCCTATTGGGCACGTGATCAGGAAATGGAGCCCTCATCTGCTCACACTCCAGGGGCGGGTTTCAAAATAGGTAGTCGATCTTGGTCGCAAGATCTTGCTTCGCAGTAAGAGCTAGCTAAAAAAGAAACTACCCAACGTGACGAACTAATGCGCATGCGTAGACGTCACGACAAGAGGTGAACTAGCCACATTTCAATGGCCGACGTGTTGCCGGTTCATTCAGAAAACGCTCTATTTCGAGATACTAGCAACCCATCCAAAGAAAATAGAAGCCATGCACAGCATTAATTTATCAAAGGTGTATGTTGAATGCATTAATAGATCGTGAAACCTCCTACAGTTTACACATCGAATGCAGGTCAACGCATCCACGACGAACTTGTGTCTCGAATCTTAAAAGCTAGGCACCTCTCAAGCTGCCTCGCTCAATCTACGCTCGTCTACGATTGGCTCGCTAGCAAGCAAAGAATGAAACTGCCCATTCGGCGAGATCTACGTAGATCTACCGAGATCTTCGCATTTTGAAACCCGCCCCAGTCACCACCAGTGATATTGGTTCTCACTGGTCTTCCATTGCCCTCGAAGGCAGGCAGGCAGGCAGGCAGGCAGGCAGGCGGGCAGGCGGCCAGGCGGCCAGGCAGGCAGGCAGACAGACAGAAGGCGGGTAGACGGGCGGGCAGGCAGGCAGACAGGCAGGCAGGCAGGCAGGCAGGCAGTCAGGCAGACAGGTAGGCAGGCAGGCAGGCAGACAGACAGAGAGACAGGCGGGTAGGCGGGCGGGCGGGCAGGCAGGCAGGCAGACAGACAGGCAGGCAGACAGACAGGCAGGCAGGCAGGCAGGCAGGCAGGCAGGCAGGCAGACAGGCTGGCAGACAGGCAGGCAGACAGGCAGGCAGACAGGCGGGCAGACATACAGACAGACAGAAAGACAGGCAGGCAGGTAGACAGGCAAACAGGCAGACAGACAGGCAGGCAGACAGGTAGGCAGACAGGTAGGCAGGCAGGTAGGCAGACAGGTAGGCAGGCAGACAGACAGGCAGACTGGCAGACAGACAGGCAGGCAGACAGGTAGGCAGGCAGGTAGGCAGACAGGTAGGCAGGCAGACAGACAGGCAGGCAGGCAGACAGACAGGCAGGCAGACAGGTAGGCAGACAGGTAGCCAGGCAGGTAGGCAGACAGGTAGGCAGGCAGACAGACAGCTAGACAGGCAGGCAGGCAAACAGACAGGTAGACTGGCAGACAGACAGGCAGGCTGGCAGACAGACGCAGAAAGGGGATGGGGGTGGGTTGTTGTTGCTGATAGAAGCTTTGCTAGATGACAAGAGATTTAAATAATGCATTATGCGTGTGTATGACCTGACTGTGAGCATCTCCCCCCTTCGTGACGTGTGTATCTGGCCGAGAGGTCGAATGTGTCAGAACAATTTTTTATTATTTTTTGGTCATCAAAATTTACTGTTAGAAGAGGGAGGAGAGCGGGCGGACGTGAACATGAACTATTTCACTAGTACACGACTGCACGCCAGGCGTAATGTAAAAAGTCTACACAGTTCATGTAGCGTACGAGAATGAATCTGCCTCAGAGCGCATCGCGTAAGAGCAAGGCAGTTCAAGGGAGACAATCCCGTGCGCTTAACGAATGTTGGAGTGGTTTCCCTTGAAACGAGGGAAAGGTGTGCCCCACCGAGCAGTGCCCGTGAATGTGGGCGTTTTGACAAAGACACTTCACGCATGCGCTGACAACGAGCGTGACTTCACACCCGGGTCTTAGTGCCCAGATCAAAAGGTCAAACTCCTCAGCAGGCGTCGAGCCGCAGTGAGGAATAGATGGATCTCTTGAGGTGAACTTTCCCCTTTTTCTTCCGAAGAAGTGTGATCTCTTTTCAAGGAGATTCGCAGACGTTCTTGCTGCGAAAAAAAACCCCGCGACAACTCGCTCGCACAAAAAGAGTGCGTTTCAGCGAAGTCGCACTCAGCCTTGATTTTTGCCCTGGAACGATGCTGGTCCTTTGTGTGAAGATCTTTGTCTGACTGGGATCTTTGGCTTCAGCCGTCTGCTCTGCGCATGCGCACGACTCCTGGCAAGCGTTTGGTTTGACCATTCGTTGCACGGAATAGGAGGACAGACAATTTCATTCCTAAGTAAAAGTGCACATGTTTTTCAGGAGCAAAACAGCAATGAAAACATGTTCATACTGCACGCCTCGTTTGAAATTTAAAAAAAAATTATTCTGTTGTTGTTGTTGTTGTTGTTGTTGTTGAGAAAATTGAAACTTTGTGTTTGAAGCCGATTTGTGAGCTCAGTTTCGGCATGAACGAGAGGAGAAAGTCACGTGCTTGGAGGTAGTGACGTAATACGTTCAAAGTTTGTAAGATAGGCAGAAATGCCTAACATTTCATCCTTGGTAAATAAACAATCAATCAATCAATCAATCAAAGTGGGACGAAGCACGTTCAAAGTGGGACGCAGTATACGTTCAAAGTGGGACGAAGTACGTTCAAAGTGGGACGAAGTACATTCAAAGTGGGACGCAGTACGTTCAAAGTGGGACGCAGTACGTTCAAAGCGGGACGCAGTACGTTCAAAGTGGGACGCAGTACGTTCAAAGTGGGACGCAGTACGTTCAAAGTGAGACATGGTACGTTCAAAGTGGGACGCAGTACGTTCAAAGCGGGACGCAGTACGTTCAAAGTGAGACATGGTACGTTCAAAGTGGGACGCAGTACGTTCAAAGCGGGACGCAGTACGTTCAAAGTGAGACATGGTACGTTCAAAGTGGGACGCAGTACGTTCAAAGTGAGACATGGTACGTTCAAAGTGGGACGCAGTACGTTCAAAGCGGGACGCAGTACGTTCAAAGTGAGACGCAGTACGTTCAAAGTGGGACGCAGTACGTTCAAAGTGGGACGCAGTACGTTCAAAGTGGGACGCAGTACGTTCAAAGTGGGACGCAGTACGTTCAAAGTGGGACGCAGTACGTTCAAAGCGGGACGTAGTACGTTCAAAGTGGGACGCAGTACGTTCAAAGTGGGACGCAGTACGTTCAAAGTGGGACGTAGTTCATTCAAAGTGGGACGCAGTACGTTCAAAGTGGGACGCAGTACGTTCAAAGCGGGACGCAGTACGTTCAAAGTGGGACGCAGTACGTTCAAAGTGGGACGCAGTACGTTCAAAATAGGACGTAGTGCATTCAAAGTGGGACCCAGTACGTTCAAAGTGGGACGTAGTACGTTCAAAGTGGGACGCAGTACGTTCAAAGTGGGACGGAGTTCATTCAAAGTGGGACGCAGTACGTTCAAAGTGGGACGCAGTACGTTCAAAGCGGGACGCAGTACGTTCAAAGTGGGACGCAGTACGTTCAAAGTGGGACGCAGTACGTTCAAAGTGGGACGCAGTACGTTCAAAGTGAGTCATAGTACGTTCAAAGTTGGACGCAGTACGTTCAAAGTGAGTCATAGTACGTTCAAAGTGGGACGCAGTACGTTCAAAGCGGGACGCAGTACGTTCAAAGTGGGACGCAGTACGTTCAAAGTGGGACGCAGTACGTTCAAAGTGGGACGCAGTACGTTCAAAGTGGGACGCAGTACGTTCAAAGTGGGACGCAGTACGTTCAAAGTGGGACGCAGTACGTTCAAAGTGGGACGCAGTACGTTCAAAGTGGGACGCAGTACGTTCAAAGTGGGACGCAGTACGTTCAAAGTGGGACGTAGTACGTTCAAAGTGGGACGTAGTACGTTCAAAGTGGGACGTAGTACGTTCAAAGTGGGACTTTATATGCAAGCGTCTCTCTGTCTGTTGATCAGAAAGTGTTTAATATACTACATATTTTGCAGTACAATCTGTATTTTGAGGTATGCTGTTGTATTCATGAAAATATCTTCACATATTGTACTGAAAAAATCCCTGGAGAGATTCCCGAGGTCGGCCTAAAGCCTTGTCATTGATGTCTGATACTCAGAAACCGTCACGCTCGCGCCTTTGGTGTAGACATTTAAATGATATTTTTAAAAGTTCTAACTTCAGTTGATTCTGGTTAACTGTAATCTAATCTTTATCAGGAAAATGATTTCTGGTATAGGTGTACATGTGCACTTGTGCACGCTGTGGGAGAATGTATTTCAGGTTTGTGTCAGTGTGTGCGTCTGAGTGCATGTTTTCATGTGTGTGCCCATGTCTCATATACGTGAGTAAGTGGCTTTCAGTGCGCATTTCTACACGCGTGTACTCCGCTACGTATCGACTGAGTCACTCGTTGTATCTTTGGACGCGTTTATTAGGCACAGAATCTCGAGAGAATCTCGAGGACTAGACGTTGCCTACGTTCCTCGCTCATTAGCCGTAGGTGCGTCTCGCTCGCCCTCGACTAGCCATCGAGGCGAGCCACTTGCCTAACAAACGCGCCCATTATGTCGTCAGTTCCGCCAGGACATGTTGCACCAAGGTATACGCGGTATCAAACCCTATTTTGGTACGGCGATGCAATGTCATGCATATCTGCAGAGCAAAAAAGTATGCACACACACGTATTTTCCAAACAGGATCAAAACTAATGTCTATTTGTCAAACAGAATCAGATTAATGTCTATTCGTCAAAGAGAATAAAAATCATGGCCATTAGACGATCAGGCCTCACTTTCTAAAACTAACCATTTGACTTTGAACGGCTTGTTGATCTATTCCCAATACACGTTAGACCAAGCAGCGAGATTCAGTAACACCAAGGAACCATAGAAAGCGCCTTTCATTCAGGCAGAGACAGACAGACACCACCCCGGGGCTTTCCACTTCATTATTCATTATATTGTGCATAGGCCCGAGACCGGCATCGAAGATGGAAGCGATGGAGCGTGACCTTGGGAACGCAGGAGTCAGCACATGTCCCTCTGGATACAGCACCGTGAGTGGCACTGCAAAGACAGACGGGAGGAGTAATTCAGTTTGGAAGAGGAAGTGCCGCCATCTGCAGCCGTGCGTTCAAGACGACCTACCGGTAGCCGAGCAACCAATGTGCACTCTTGAACGACTCGTTATGACCGAACGGTAGCCAAGATGGCTTCCGCGATGCCTTCTCATCGTCGCGGATTGCGCTTCTCAACCAAATGAGGAAACCAGCAGCTGCAGACTGCTCGTTCCTTGTGGAAGTTGATGAAATACTTTAAGCTGTAGCTGTGCATGAATGCTCGGCATCGCTCGAATAGAAATTTATGTCAAAACGACAGTGCTAACTTGGTGTAAGCAAGAATAGTTCGATGCTCACTTCAAGGGAGGTTACACAACAATCTAAGGGCTAATGTAAGGAATAAGAGTTGCTTCCCTTGAAATTGTTTTGCCATCTGTCGTGGAAATGTTTGCTCACATCTTGCACGGTAATTATTTCAGAGCAGTTATTCTTTTAAAAAAGAAAAGTACAATATCAGCCTAACTTCTTGTAACGTCTCGCATAGACTGGGTATTAATCACAGGTCGAAATGCGTGCCACAGCGCATATTTGTGACTACGACTTTCTTCCTTTCCCCGAAGGCAGCCATTTTGGTTATACAGGCGCAACAGCGTTCCGGCGCGGTACGTACCGGTCGATACCGGTAGCCGTACCAAGTCGTTCAAGAGACGAACGGTATCAACCGGTACGTACCGGTAGGCCTCTTGAACAGGCCCCAGGTCTGGTGAAGCTGGTACTGGCTGTGGCGTGCGATATTGGAGTCTATATAAATAGCAATAAGGGAGGTAACTCTCTGATAACTTTCGTCGACTTCTTTGCACTGTCGACTTTTTTGCACGCTACAGTTGTAGCGTGCTCACTGTGTCTGACTAGTCAGCAAAGAGTCAAGGCGTTGTTGTAAAGGGTTGAGCGATGTGGCTGCTGGAAGCTGTTTTCTGATCACTAAGGTGTAGTTTCATGTTGTGCGACTGTGTAGAAAATGTGGTAGAGGCTATTCAATTACAAAGAAACGAAACTGAAACTCCAATCACGAGAGGAGGGTAATAAATTACAACAAAGAAGCTCTGGTCGAATCATTCAACCATGCTTTTAAATTATTTTCTGCGCAATGCAGTTGAATAAAATATTATTCACTGCTTAACTTTTATCATTCGCGTATTCCAGTAATAGGTCTAGAATGTACCATTTGCATATTATTTTAACCATCTGGTGGTCATGTCAGTTCGAGCAGGTAGACGTGAGCCTTCTCGCAGTATGAGTCAGCGGCATGCAACGCTCACCCAGGTATTGTCTCATTCGTTACTACCATCATGCATCTGATGAAAGACGGCTTTGTGTTCGCCCTAGAAAATGCCGGCACAACCAAAACCAAAGCAAAACCAGGTGCACAACTGCCCGACCTTGCACTGGAGCGAAAGGGAGAGGGGGTAAAGGGGTGGGGGGGTTGGGGGTGGGAGGGGAGGAGGGGGAGGTGGAGGTGTATCAATGTGTGTGGGTGTGACTGCCACTGGCCAGAGCACACAGCTGCCCCCAACCTGTATTTTGCATTCGGCGCACATAGGAAGGCTTTGACACAGAATCCGGTGTTAGGTCTCTTCAGCTCCACTCTGAGAAATAATCCCCGAAAGCATTTACCGTGCAAGTTTCCAAAGTTCAGCCTAAGGGAGTTACGAGCTCTTGATCTACTCTATCCTCAGCTGGATCTAGAGCCCGAGGCCTTGGAACCTTCAATAAGGATCGGCGCCGCCTGCTTAGAACTTACTGAGCAGCATTTTAGTTCACTAGAGACTTTGCCTACTGGCGAAAGTTTCTCTAGCCCATTTAACATCACGTGATGGAAGGTTTTTACCCAAAATATGCAAGAGGAGGTCACACGAGAGGATTGTGGGATAGCCGATCTGCTCCCTGACATACACCATTAAAGTAGTTCTAAGATTATTTCGCACAAAACTCTTAACTTACTCTTGTTGAGGCAATAAACAAGCGTTTATTCGATAAAATAAAATGTTTCTGTTGAAATAGAAACACGTTTTGACATCTGAAGGATTTCTGTAAAAAATAAAGAAAAAATAGCATCAGAACGAACTCTTTTTGGCGCAATGCTGTAATACAAAAGGTCAAGTCTATTACGCATTCATTGCGAACTGTGCCAGAGTCACTTCTGACTCGGGTTCACAGTATGACTGAGCAGAGCAGAGAGAATCAGCTGACACCGTAATGTCAATGGTGGGGTATTTGAGATGGTTTGATTATCAAGTTTCCGTTTGCACGACACATTTGAAGGGGAAAAGCTTCTGTGTTAATGTGCCGGCAGCTTCAGTACACAGTGCATTCTGAACACAGACTATGGCCGGAGAAGCGTTGTCGTCACTTCCGGAGTTATTTGTGGAAGCCACGTGCTTTCAGCCATGTTGGTAGGAGGCGAGCGCTGTCGGCTAAGCTGTGCTACGGGAGTCGTGCAACCATGCCGACTTCTTGCTGCGTGAAAAATTGCGTTAACAACTAACAAAAAGAAAAATTAAGAGGAGTCAAACGCTCCTACTACTACATACCATCAGAGAAAACCAATCTAGGTCCGATTGTGCAAAGGGTGACCAAAGCTAGACAAAGAGGATGGAAAAAGAAGATTTACAGAATAGATCTGACCTTTCGAGACAAACACCCGGCGAGAATCAGCAGACATCTCCCAGGAATCCTGCTACGAAGAATCAATAGACTTCCAAAGACCTATAATTCTTAAACTCTTCCAACGTGTACGCCAATGTTCCGAATACAACAATTAAATATGTCCATGGCACTCGTTGGCGGAGTGTTTCTCAATTTCGGATCAAGTTGGTCCTTCGTCAGCTGGTATGGATGGATGGATGGATGGATGGATGGATGGATGGATGGATGGATGGATGGATGGATGGATGGATGGATGGATGGATGGATGGATGGATGGATGGATAGGTGAATGGAGTTTTACGGCTTATCAGCCTTTGTAGACTATGTAAGGCCACCATGCATCAAAACCACTAAAATAGTTCCGAGTCAGCGCAAATCAAGTCACGATGTACCTAGTTATTCACCTCTTACGAATCGCGAAGGGAGACGCGGTGGGTCAATTCTTACCCCCCACCCCCACCCCCACCCCCCCCTAACCCACAGGGAGCGTCAGCTGGTATGGATCGACCCCGCCGATCACCTCAATTTTGTTGAGGTAACATCGACAGGCATCGGGCTTGCAAAAGTCAACGTAACGCGTTTTCTTCCTCACGGACATTACCTTAGAAAGAAAAATGTATGAACTAACTCTAATTATTTTAGATGTTGGTTTCTTGGCACAGCCAGCTTACCATGTCAGAGCAGATAAACAAATAAGAGAAAAGTGAAACAATCACTCGTGCACTGAGTTTTGATGCGTGAACGGGACACTCCCCAGAAAGGCGCCTATACACGTACCGGTTTTCAAGCCGATTTTGCTCCCGATCCAGTCTGACCGTGCATGTAAAAATCGGGTTGACAGCCACACGCAACGATTACACCGAGACCGCGCACTCGAGCGATTTTCATTTACGTGAAGCGAGGTCAGAATTTAGAGTTACATCCCTCTGCTGAGCTATGGCAATGACGCTTCGACGTGTAGCTCTATGCGTATGACCTGCATTCGATTTGTAAAATATAGGAGCTTTCACGGCCTATTGATGTCTGTGTGAACATGCAAGCCGCGGACAGATGCTTCATCGTGTAGATCTATATGCGTCGACCTGCATTTGCAATTATGAAACGTAGGAGCTTTCACGACCTATTGATGCATTCAACATACAGCTTTGATAAATTAATGCTGTTTCATGGCTTACATTTTCTTAGGATGGGTTTCTAGCATCCCCACAAATCAGCGTTTTCTGTGCGAACATGCACGCAACAAAAACCACTGACAGATGCTTTCACGTGAAGGTGCATTGACCCGCATTTCCAATTTTACAATGTAGGAGCTTTCGCGACCTATTGATGCATTCAACATACAGCTTTGATAAATTAATGCTGTTCATGGCTTACATTTTCTTTGGATGGGGTTTTAGTATCCCCCAATTACAGCGTTTTCTGTGGGAAGCGGAGACATCTCCGCCATTTAAATTGGCAACTAGTCGCGAGATTCTCGTCATCCTCGCGTCGCCAGGCATACGCATCGGTCGAGACCGGGTCGAGGAATAGAGCCTGCCCTACGGACAAGAACCAGGCTGGATTTATGCAAATGAGTCAACCGTTCCGATTCTTGACCGGATCGGCAGCAAAACCTGGGGACAACTGGTACGTGTGTAGGAGCCTGAAGTATGTTTTGTTTGCTTTGTAATGTTTGAGCACTAGCTGTAGGTGTAAAAATGGTCAGTTATTAATATTATTGGTGAATTTAGTTGTCATGAAACTTTCTTTTGTGCTTTAATGCCAGTTTCTTATCATAATCTTACACGCTACATTACGCCAAATGCGGGCAAGTTGATCATGCACTCATCGACTCGATGATCGTGAATTTTCTGTCCTCGCCTGACCAATGAAACGAAATTGTCAATTCAAGCCAGAACTAAAAAGTTATATGCTGCCACTCATTCGAGCTTTACATGAAACATTATATCACACTAGCTCGATCGTCTGCTGGAGTAGTGGCTACAGTTCGATCGTGTTTGTCTGCTAGGTACGTACGGTGTGGTTTGTTTACTTATCTTCTGTGGGTTTTGTGCAAAAAGTATACGTTACAATAGTCTATTATGACTATTTTCGATTAGTTTTTTAAAATCTAATTAACTTTTTGCATGCTTTAATGCCATTCTTTTGCCACGATCTAGTGATAATCACTCCTCAACACAGAACCGAAACATACCTCAACATATAGCACCGGAAGTTATGCAAGCTACCATCATGGCTGTGCTGCTAATTACCATATGACCCCTGGTGAACTCTTCTCCGGCCATTGACTAGTTTCCGCGGCGCTGAATGTACACAGGGAAGCTCCACTATCCACAGTTCAGGCATGCATGAGTGCACGCCTGTTGCTTGTCCATCCATGTAAAGGAAGATGCTCTTAAGAGGGTGGTGGTAAAAGGGTTTGATTCTGTAGAGAGCAATGACAAAGGGGTAAAAAAAGTTAAACATATAAATGAGAAACATCTTCATTTTCGAAATATTGTATCACTTTTCATATTATCATCTTCGTCATTGTCGTTATCTTCACCATCATCAGCACCAGCACTACCACCACCGCCACCACCACTATCATCATCATCGTCATCATCGACGTCATCATCCTCGGCAGCAGCAGCAGCAGCACTGCCACCACTACTATCACCACCAATTTTACCACCACCAAACACCACCATCATCGTTATCGTCGTTGCCGTCGTCGTCGTCGCCATCGCCGTCATGATCGTCATCGTCAGGGTCATCGCCTTCGTCATTTCCACCTTCGTCGTTCCATTTCAAAGAAATTGCTGTGGTTGCCGTCATGGTCGTGTGCACGAGTGTAATTTAGTAGTTATTTCATACAATCTGCAGAGTGGCATGCAGGCACTGTGGAAAGTAGACATTTCTATCCTTCCAAGAAGTGAAATGACTTTGTGGCAACGCCTTCGATCTTGAGCGCTCTGTTTATTAAGGGGAAAAAACCCGTCAAGTTGTTTCGATTAGCACATCCTAGTGCAGTGTTGGAGGTGAGCGTTTAAGCACGGATCTATATATAGATCCGTGGTCAACCATGCGGTGCCATATTGCGTTACACTGTTGATCTGGTGTAGCATTAGATCTTTGGTTGTTGCTAGATGCTTGATCAACTAAAAGATGCGAAAGGACGTTTAACCCTCACGTGTAAATAAATATTTCTGAAGAGTAATTGTCAAAACGAGTTTTAGCTGCATTGTGTATACTCTGATATCCCTCCCTTTTTTCAGCTTCTTAGTCAGCTATAGATGTTTTATGGCAACATCTGTTGTCGACATCCCATTAACTCAACAACAGGCAGGCTTTTACAACGAAGAGGCCCATCTATTATAATTATCACGCCTTCCACTGTGGTTAAAATCCCCTGTGGGTTAGGGGTAAGAATTGACCCACCCCATCTTTCTAAGCGATTCCCAAGAAGAGAATAAAACACAAACAGACGCACGCATGCGCACACACAAACACAAACAAACGAGAGAGAGAGAGAGAGAGAGAGAGAGAGACAGACAGACAGACAGACAGACAGACAGACAGACAGACAGACAGACAGACAGACAGACAGACAGACAGACAGACAGACAGACAGACAGACAGACAGACAGACAGACAGACAGACAGACAGACAGACAGACAGACAGACGGACGGACGGACGGACGGACGAACAGACAGACAGACAGACAGACAGACAGACAGACAGACAGACAGACAGACAGACAGACAGACAGACAGACAGACAGACAGACAGACAGACAGACAGACAGACAGACAGACAGACAGACAGACAGACAGACAGACAGACAGACAGACAGACAGACAGACAGAGAGAGAGAGACAGACAGACAGAGAGAGAGAGAGAGAGAGAGAGAGAGACAGATAGACAGAGAGAGATTCACACACATTCACACATACTCCGACACCATATACTTATTTATATAGTTTGTTCGTGATCAATGGACTTACATAGCCTACAAAAGCTCATAGGCTGAATAACTCTAGTCATCCATCCAATCATTCATTCTTTCTCTAGTTGAAAAGGTTAGCTACACCACACGCTAGGAAGACCAAGAATGCCAAAGACAGTCTTTTCCAAGGCAAGCCACCCTAAAGCCCGTCGTAGACGAGGCAATGAGCGCTTTTGCGCGGGTAAAGGGAAGCAACTCGCCGCTAGGTGGCGCCGTCGAGGCGCGTCAACCTTCTCTGTCAGTGAATCTGTTCCGTACTGTAACTTTCATTCCGGCAAACCTCTTTGAGCCTTATTTTGCGATTTTCTGCATCATGTGACTATCGAAAATGGCAAAACCATTCGGAGAGTGGACTAAACAAGAGTTGAGAGCTGCATTACGTCGGAGAAATGCACGGATCTCTGGACGAAAGGCTGATTTGGTGGCAAGGCAGTTCAAGAGTTTTCTCAGATTCACAATCGCATTGTTTTGACGCTGTACAATAGTTATTGATCTATATATTTTTCGGTGATAGTTAATGTGTTATAAATTACCGAAGTGGTGGAAAATGGCAGGATTTTGTTCAGTGGCTTGTTCAAGTTGTTGGCAATTTCGTTAAATACTAATCTAATGTAGGTATGTCACAATGATTTTTTTTTGGGGGTGGAGGATTAAAATACATCATTAAAAAGCACTAAAAAGTAGAAACATTGTAGAATTTTTTTTAATCGGTTAATATTTTTTTAATGACGTTTATTTGAAGGATTAAAATATTTGTGAAGAAAAGTGCTCCCAAATTTTTCTGTTTTGTATTACAGCCAGAACTCCGTTGTTTTTTGCTCAATTATCTCACAACTTGGCGGGTGCATGGGCTTCTTATATCATGCAGATGATCTAACCAAGTGTTGACAGACGGAAAAATACTGGGCCTGGAAACAAACAACAAAACAAACCACAACATACACGATGTAGCAGACAGCAAAGAGCTATTCCGCCAATCAAAATACTGCGATTTGGTCACGTGACAAGAACCTCTGTGTACCTGCATGTTTTGTATTACAAATGGCCAGAACTCCGTTGTTTTTTGCTCAATTATCTCACAACTTGACAGGTGGGCTTCTTATATCATGCAGATGATCTAACCAAGTGTTAACAGACGGGAAAATACTGGGCCTGGACACAAACAACAAAACAAACCACAACATACACTGTCAGCCTTTGCTGCTAGCGAGTCAGTGACGCGAATCGCAAGCGCCCCCTATCGGCAGACAATTCCCGCGCAAAAGCGCTCATTCCACACGCCACACACGGACTGACAAAAATATCTCCCAATGGCAGAGCGCTACTGACGCTCTTGCTCCACTATTGGCAGCCGTGATTGGCTGCCACAGTGACGCTTGCGAGACTGCCAGGGTAAAATCGCATCGTGTACGACGAGCTTACGGCGAGCAAGTCGGAATATTATCATCCAGAAGCGCTCCAAAGACCAACTGAAACGCCAGACTGCCCAGGCAGGAATGGTTTACACAGAAGGGGAGCCACTTGCAGCATGCAGGGAGGACTACAGGGCGACCATTGAGACTGCGGCAGCAGCTTTGAGGAAACCAGGACCGAAGTCGATCCAGAGGAGTGCATTTACAGAACAAAGAATCGAAGTCTGGGTCAAGCGAGATCGTACTATGACAAATATCAGTTTGCTGCCCTTTGGTCGTTGCACGTGAGGGAATGCATACGCACGCAAACACCCTCACACACGCACACACATACACACACACACACACACACACACTCCATACGCATGCACACACCACACATATATACACAAACACATACTTACACACATACACACACACACACACACACACACACATACACACACACACTCCATACGCATGCACACACCACACATATATACACAAACACATACTTACACACATATACACACACACAAACCTACTCACACACACAGGCGTGCGCGCGCGCACACACACACACACACACACACACACATACATACATACATACATACATACATACATACACACACAGACACACAATACATAAACATACAGACACACACACACATACATATATACATACATACACACAGAAGCACACAGACACACACACATACACACACACACATACACACACACACATACACACACACACACACACACACACACACACACACACACACACACACACACACATACACAACACCAGAAGATTCACCAAGATTGCATTACAAACTGGCAAATTCGTCGTGTAGTTGCTTTTCAAAAAAATGTTTGAACAATATATTCTTAAACATTGCCTACAATTTATTCCAAACATCTATGCTACTATCCTATCGGTTAAGGCGTGACGACAAGAGACTGCAGTAAGGAGCACCCAGGAAAAGCCATGCAAAAATGTCCCCGCATAATTTTTCTTACACACTATTGCATAACATGTTTATCAAAATGGCATCGTCTAGTCGGTGTCAACATTTTAAATAAAATCATTCTCACGATCGCTTTATGAAGCAAAAAAAAAAAATTCCTGTCGCAGCTGAGTTGGATGTTATCTTTGGGTATCACATTTCCCTCGGCTCCGGCGCCCTGAAGGCGTGCGTCGCGCTGTTTCATTGATCAGTGCGCCACCTGGTGGGCTGAGGTGCGCCTCCCTTGGCAAGACAAGGATTCAGCCTGGGCGTCCTTTGGAGAGAGAGAGAGAGAGAGAGAGAGAGAGAGAGAGAGAGAGAGAGAGAGAGAGAGAGAGAGAGAGAGAGAGAGAGAGAGAGAGAGAGAGAGAGAGAGAGAGAGAGAGAGAGAGAGAGAGAGAGGTGGGGGGGTTAGGGTTGGGGACGCGAAGTGGAGAGGGAGGAGGGTGAGGATGAAGGACGGGGAAGGAGGACAGTCAGAGGATGGTGAGAAGACAGTACGAACGGAGCATTGATGGACGTAGGGTATGATTTTCTAGCGGTGTCGCTGTAAAAATGAATCCCTCGACCCTGCTCCATCTTCTCCAGTGTTATCCACTACCCTGTCGTCACGTTCAATATTATCTTCCCTTGTGGATTCCTTTGCTGATATATGTTGTCTCATGTGCGTGTGTGTGTTTGTGTGTTTGTGTGTGTGTGTGTGTGCGCGCGTGTGCATGCGTGTGCGTGCGCGTGCGTGTGCGTTTGTGTGTATGTGTGCAGTTGTCTGCTGGTCTGTAGGTCTGCCTGTCTGTGTGCCTCAGTGCGTATGTGTGTGCTTGTGTGTGTTTGCGTGTGTGTGTGTGTGTGTGTGTATGTGTGTGTATGTGTGTATTTATGTGTGTGTGTGTGTGTTTGTGTGTTTACATGTGCGTGTGTGCGTGTGTGCGTGTCTGTCTGTCTGTCTGTCTATCTGTCTGTCTGTCGGTCTGTCTGTCTGTCTGTCTGTCTGTCTGTCTGTCTGTCTGCCTGCCTGCCTGTCTGTCTGTCTGCCTGTCTGTCTGTCTGTCTGTCTGTCTGCCTGCCTGCCTGCCTGCCTGTCTGTCTGTCTGTCTGTCTGTCTGTCTGTCTGTCTGTTCTTCCGCCTAAGTGTGTTTTCCTTGCATTCATTCGTTCGTCCGTTCATCCAACCATCAATCCAGCCAGCCATCCATCCACCCATCTCCAATTCCATGTATATGTTTTCATTGTGGCTGAGAATTTGCACGAATCCGCATTAAAATGCTCCTGCCAATACCTGAAAAATACTGCTGACAAGAAGTTAAGGATCAATTTTCTATTCAACCTCTGTCCAACATTTAACTATTAAAATACGGGGAACGACATGCAAATTACTTTAAGACTGGTCATACTTCTGCTATGGTCATCACTCGCTCGTGCTGCACGCTTTTAGCACTCGATCTATGTCTGGTTTTACGACGAAGGCGTTTTAAAACAGCGGTTTAGTTTTTTTTTAAAGAAATCCCTGCACACTGACCAGCCTG
>JAWQFJ010016968.1:0-19579 GCA_034096865.1 Theodoxus fluviatilis | reverse complement strand
CAGCGGCTAGCGCTCGCGCCGGTAGGACGTGTTTGTCTCGCTCCGGCCAGTTCACACTACCGTGAATTAACAGTAGCACCATGCCAGTCGCTGGACTTCCAGCTGCCCTGGATACGCTTCTGACATCCCTGCTGATGACCGAGGAGCCTACAAGTTGGAAGGTGGACGGTGAAGGGGGCAGTGTCGTCGTCGTGTAGAGATTCAGACAGCGCGACGGTCAGCCATTGCTCACTAACAACAAGCGTGGTTTTTGGCGCAGGAAGACTCCAGCACAGAGACGACGGGACCAACAACGGGCAGAAGAACATCGACAGATTGGTGAGCAGAGACATTTCGAGTATATTTCGCGAACTAATTCTGTCAGAAATGATGTCGTGAAAGGAACTGTTTGTGCTCACGCTGATGAACTAAGTACTCGCTCCCAAGTGCCGGCCGATTACGTCACCACACCACCCGTGACCTCTGACCCCTCCAGCTGTGATGACATGGAAGAAGCAGCAACCTCGGCCTCCAACAAGGATTCCCCTGCAGAAGAGGCACTACACCTTCCAGATGACCCTCCCGTTAGCACGGTTCCATCCCCTAGGAAAGAGGCAACGTTGGAGGACCTGCAGAAGCTGATGAGCGAGATGGCTCGGAGCATGTCCCGTACCATGCAGGAGCAAGTAAGCGCATTCGGGACCAGCATTGCAGAGGCTTGTGATCCGGGCAAAGTGACAGACGAGGCTCCATCGTTTCCATCTACCTCTACAGATTGCCTGCACGATCCCGAGGCATCAGACAAGTGGACCTTCCTGTCGACACGTACAAGTGCACCCGGAGAAACTCGACCTGTACTTCGTCCTCGATCAGCTGTTCGTCAACGCGGCAGGGATGCCGCCAGCGTAAACAAGCCCACAACGAGCAGGACGTCGCCGACGCGACAGCAACCTCCACGCGTTGCACGCAGAAAATGAACATTGCGATAAATTCATCGTTTTCACGCGTGCTCGTTGCATGTGCCGAAACTGGTTGCCAGTTTTTGACGAACTTTTTATAGTGATTTTTTTTTCTTTTTCTTTTTTTTTTCGTGATCGTGTTTCTTTCGCGTTTCGCTCCAATGTAATGGGCCGGTGGCCTATACATTAAAATTATTTCGTTCGTTCGTTCGTTCTCTCTCTCTCTCTCTCTCTCTCTCTCTCTCTCTCTCTCTCTCTCTCTCTCTCCCTCTCTCTCTCTCTCTCCCCCCCTCTCTCTCTCTCTCTCTCTTTATCTCTCTCTTTCTCTCTCTCTTTATCTCTCTCTTTCTCTCTCTCTTTATCTCTCTCTTTCTCGTTCTCTCTCTCACTCTCTTTGTCTCTCTTCGACTCTCTCTCTCTCTCTCTCTCTCTCTTTTCTCTCTCTCTCTCACGTATATGCACTCACGCGGGCACGCACACACGCACAGGGGCATACACACACGCGCGCGCGTGCGCGCACACGCACACACGCATGCATACACGCACACAAACGCGCGCACGCACACACCCCCCTACACAAACAAACACACTCACACACACACACACACACACACACACGCAAGCATGCACACGCACGCACATAAACTAAGGAACACGTTTTGAATGGGTATAGGTCATACATTCCCCAAAGATCGTGAATATATGATGTTTGACTGCCCCATCAGTGACAAGTTTGTGTCTGCTTTGGTAGTAAGCCTGGAAGCTCACCAAAAATAGGTTCAAGACAAGAGGAAGGTCGCGCAACTCAGTACTTATGTTGTACCAGAAAATGACTATATTCGAACGGATATACATGCAGTCGTTTCTTTGCATCACTCTTTTGGGCAGAGGATCACGTTGTAGCAATGATCAAATGAGTGAGAGATAAATTTTGTTGGTACGAGACATAATGTGATAGACAGACAGGGATGCATAGAAGTTTCTGCTACGTACGAATAAATAAAAACAAATTCGCCTTAGGAGGAAATTACAATCAGTTTTGATGTACAGTGAGCGAATCCTGCAAAATGATGCCTGGTGATTTCGTCTTCAACATGTTAATATATATTTTTCCTGTCCATGTAAACATTCTAGTGTATAAATTCCGTCACAGAAAAAAGACTGTATGAATCATTTCATCCTCTAACAGCAAAACCCTAGCTGTCACCGCTGGAGGATCTTCAAGTTCGATCTCTTCGTTCGAACCTCTTCTGCCAAATTCTGTGTCGCCTCAAGGTGCCACGAGGAGTTTTTGCTGAAGTTGTGCGACCGCTCTTTCTTCGTCCGCCACGCTAATTCCCACATTCAAGATAAAAGCAAAATCCTGTTTGGGCGACTTCTTCATCGTGCTCTTCCGCCTCTTCGAAGTCCACGTTTTTGTGGAGGAGGGGAAGTCATTCACGCCAAGCCGAAGTCTAATTTTTCCGCTGGGAGAGCCGCATTTTCAATGCGCGACGCCAAACGAGCACCAACGGCAAATGCATTCTCTATAAGACTAATACCTTCCATATTGGCTGGCGATTACCGGAAACGCTTCCAAAGTGAGATCGATGGAGTCCAACATGTAGTGACAGTTATGGGGGAGAGAGGCTGCGCCTGAGAGGGCCCGGACAAAATGCTGCCTCGGGCGCGGGAAATGGAAGGGAAGAGCCCATGCCATTAGGGCGGCGTTTCCCTGGGGCCATGGGAAGTGAGAGACCCCGAGTTCCCAAGGTGGCCTGGAGAAATGCTGTGGACACCGTCCTCGAATCTCGTGACCCCACAACTTCCGAACGTGCTGATGCCCGCATTCGCATTGCCCTCGCAAAGCAGTTCAAGAAGCGATCTTCACCGCTGCATCTAGCGTTGGAGTTGCAAGTCTCTTCACGGACTTCCTGAACCCCAAACCTCGCACGTGCCAATGTCCTCGCCGACAGCGGCCTCGCAAAGTGTTGAATTTTTCTGGACAGGCAGAATACAATGTTACTGCTGCGTCCCGCACTGTGGCAGCGAGAGAAGATAATGAAATGAGTGAAGTCACCGTATAAAGAGCGCAAATTCCGCCCGACGTTGCTTGCTAGAGCTGAAATTATTCAAGGAGGCTGGGTTGCAATTTTTTCTCTCTTTTTTTACGATATGAAAAGCATGGATGAGTTGCCAGAATGTGTGGCTTGTGACAAGAGGTGCTACAAAATTAGAAGTAATTGAACGAGAAATCCAGTGACCAGATAATTTCCCCCCCTCCCCCCCCCCCCCCCCCGGACTGCGCTAGATGGGACACGTCATTCAAATAGACAGATCTGGCATGCCACGCCAGGTCCTCCTGGGAGAACATGATGAGGGAACTAAGACGTCCCCAGAAGCTTTTCAAGGACTGCGTTGACGTTAGCTTTAAATGCCACGCATCCCTCCCAGAAAGCTGGAGCCACATGCTCCAAACAGGCGATGCCCTGACAAGGCAGGCTTGCATGAGTTTCGAGGACAGTCCGCGAGATCGGATCAAGAGTGCCAGGGATCGCAGGGAAGTAACATCATGAAGGTCACTGCAGACGACGCAGCGAAGCTACAATGTTCTTTGCTTTCACGTTGGGACGAGAAGCGGTGGTGCGCATCCCGTCCTTGCACACCAAGCAGCAAACACAGCAAACAGTGCCACAAGACTATTCTTATATGGAAAGCTTTCGCATTTCTGGAAGTCTCGCGCGAGACAAACCAGATTGAACGATACGCGGTGCTCCTTGGAACTCTTTTCTGATTGGCTGATAGATAGCTGCGCCACAGCTTCCTCGCGCGTAAATAGACTGTTGGCTATTCCAGGAAGCGAGCCTTTGTTGACGCACGCTCGATCCGCTTGATGCAAGCAGCAGACCCGGAAACCGTAACAAGAAGCAAAACTCCTGCTTCGAGCACGAAATCTTGTAGCTTCGTGGCGTCGTCTGCAATGGACCTAAGACGGTCATGTTAGTGCCTGCCTCCATTGCTCCCCAGTGTGCGCCTCCAGAATCGGACTCACCAGGTACACCGAATCTTACAGTGACTGCCATAATCGATTCCAGCGGACAACGATGAGGAAGACAACCCAAATGTATAATGTCCCGAAAGGTGCGTATGATACGGACATGGTGAAATTTCGGTGAAAGAAACGCGGCTGGACTTGAACAATGGGCGCACTCACCATGAAATCAGCTTTGCAAACAATGCGAAGCAGAACAGACGCGCAGCGAGGAAGGGTAAGGGGACGAAAAGGCGCGGCTATGCCTGTCCGAGACGAAGGAGCAAAGGACATACTGTAGAGAACGGGAGAGGCAGCATTGTACATTCGAAGACACGCAAGGCGAGAGGAAATGAGGAGTGCAAAGACAGAGCGACAGGGAGCAAGTCACGAGCAACGCAGGTAGGAAGAGAGAGCTATAACAAAAGGAGTCCAGACAAGGCAGACCACATGTCAAGGAAGGGATTTTATGTGGTCGTGCAGATCTCATCAATGGCAGACACATCGAATGCTTGGAATTAGCATTTTCAAGTTTTTTAGTATGAGTAGTTTGTAGCATTTCTGACATCCTATGTACTTGTGAGCGTCGGAATCTGTGTCCTGCAGAAGAAAACATATTTAGCACACACATTACGGGGCCAGCAAAACAGAATGTTGAAATAGAAAGTTTGGATGCGAAATTGTTGTCAAAAAAGGTACCGCGGAGCGTCTGAAATTTTCTTCACAAGTGCGGGGAAAAACCCACCGCACTTAGACACAAGTTGTCATTAAAACTGGCACAACTATTGAAGAAAAAAATTATATGCGTCGAAGCATTTTCCACCACTTGTTCGGCGACGTCTCCGCTATATCGAGGCGCGCATGATTAATGGATGGGGGGAGAACTTTAACCGCATGGCATCAGGCAGAGTGAAATTCGCTCACGGCTCATCGGCTGACTGACGTTGCAAATCGGTAACGAAATGAATCCCGGTAATTTTGTGCAAGTGCAAGGCTGGTCTGGTCAGGACAGGCGGACAGTGGGGGCTGATTGGCTTGTCAGGGACTGCTGCCAGCACGGCTCCACCCATTCTCGTCTGGTCCAGGACAAGGGGAGTCGAGGCCTGTGGAGGACTCTTCACTGGAGCTAGATCGGGAGGGCTTCCCCTCTCCTCCCCTCTCGCCAGCACTTCACACAGCCGCTCCATCGGCGCGCCGTCGATGGAGAGCTGTCAGAAAGTTTGCCGGAGCAGCGCCCAAAACCCCGCCTGACAGACAGGCCTCGCCCTGCCAGACCTCGCACCTCGCGCGTCGCCGTCTGAGACTGAGTCCTGCTTCGTCGCATGGAGTCATTCCGGTGTTTGGGAATCCCGCCTTTTTTGCCACCTCTCTCCATCATAATGTTTGGCATCCTGCCCCCGCCCCCCGCCCCCCGCCCCCCGCCCCCCGCCCCCCGCCCCCCCTGGGCAGACCTTCCCCCTCGCCACCAAACTTTGCCTCGACTCGTCCCACGTTCCTCTGTCCTTGCTTTTCTCTCTGTTGGTCCGCATCTTAAACACCAAAAGTGTTGGACCCTTCCACCCTATTCATCTCCCGCTTATCTGCACTTTTCGTTTACCTCGCTTTATTATTCGCACTCCTTTTTTTTCCACATCTTCTGGTTTCCTGTGCTCTTTTACACGCGCATACACACACACACACACACACACACATACATCTGTACACAGACACACATACACACGCACACATACACACATGCATGCTCACATGCACACATGCACACACACGCGCGCGCACATATACACATACACAGACCCGCACGCATGTTTGCACATACACACACATTCTGCACTCTTCTCTCTCCCCCATTGCATCTTGTTCCCACTGTCACTTTCTTCCGACCTCTATCCTTCTCTAAATCTCTGCGCTTTTCCCCCATTGGCATTGTTATCTAATTCCCTTGTGTTAGCTGTCACAGTCCTAGATTCAATCTCATCTCACAAAAACATCCAACCTATCTCTTCCAGAAGTCATGCCTCTTCCATCTTCCTTTCTTCTTTCATCTCTAGAGTTTATCTACACTTTCAAGACTCCTCCACCTCCTTTCCTTTCTTTTCTTTGTCTTCCTCGTTCCTTTGTTTCTGCCTTTATTCCTGTTCTCCATCCTGCCCGACCTCTAAAGCCTTCTAGCCACCCCTCCTGTCCCATCTTCTTTCCTTCTTCCTGATTCGCTTCCCCCCGCGCTTCTGTTCTTGCTAGCTGGAAATCAAATCGCTGTCTGCTGTCATAAAGGGCTGGCAGTTCAGTCATCCCGCAGGCCTTTCCCTTCCCAATTCATGCATGTATTCAGATATGATCTGATGTCAAGTCCACTGGCCGCCATGTTCGATCTGAGGGGGGTCCGGACTGCGACCTTAACCTCCCGGTCACGTCCGCCCGAAACGATCGGCAATATTTCTCTGGCTGAGTCATGCAGTGTTAAAGCTGAGGCGTGTGTCCTTTTTGTTCTACAACAACGCGATGCTTTCTTTCGTAACGTGAACTGACACAGTGGTGTGGTGAAGAACTTTTAGAAGAAGGTAACTTCCATTTTGTCATGGCATCAACGGCGGCAGTCTGTCCTGGTTGAAAATGAAATGACGTTTAGGCTGAGTTTTTTCCTCTGCTTTTGATCCTAACATTCTGGGACATTTATTTAGTTTTGGTTGCATCATTTCCAAATCAATTTCTCGGAATTGAAACCTCTTTCATACGGCCAACATCAAAACGGCAGCATAATCCACTCATGCCGTTGAGGGTGAAAACCTGACTCGGACCTTCTTGTTTGCTGGCTTCACCCTTCTTGAAAAGGCTTTTTGAAGCGCAGGTAATCGGCTAGAAGAGACATGGGTCGCAAGCCGAGCGAAAGAGGGCGAGGGACCATTAGGTAGTATCGACCTTCTCCAAACGATCGATTGGCGAGTATGAGAGTCTCATGAATGAACAATTTTCACTGCGTTACGCGGGGATCAAGGTGTGGCCTGGCCCTCTTACCTAGCCAGATTACCCGATAGGCCGGCCTCCCCGTCTTCATTTTTTAGCGACACGCCACGTAACGACATCATGACGCTCAATAGCCATAGGCGCCCCAGCTGGAAGCCAGACCTGTCCTGGGCCAAGCGTCCCCCCCTCCCCCTGCTCCAGGTCCTTGTTCTATAAAATGCAAATGGCGGGGCTGGGCTTCCCCGATAGGGGCTTTCTCTGTCAGGCAGGAGTCCTGTGCCCCAGTCAAGCCAGAGCTCCTGAGCTGCGGGATTCCTGAGACTCATGGCGCCGCATGCCAATGTCGAGGGCAAATCCAACTTCAGTTGCCTCTGCAAGAGCCCAGGCCTTACCCCTGCTGCCTGCAGGGCCGAACCGTGCGTGTCTCCAGAGCGGGACATTGGGTTTTATTGGGAATTGCGGACAACTGATGCAGCCATTCTATGAAGTTTTTTTAAATAAATGAATGGGCTTTCTTTTAGATGAGATTGTAGAAGCCGTGTTTTCAGATATAGTGGTGTTTACGCGGATATATTTATTAAACTATACTAATACGCCGAAGTGAACGGTTGTAACAGATGAAGGAATGTGGAAAAGGATCTATTCATCAAACTGCATCAGTTAACCTTCCGATGTAGTATAGACGCAACATTATTTTAAAAAGGTTAGCTCTTATAATTCATAAAATAATATTTTCGTCTTTTTAATCACTACTGAGTCTCCTCGAATACGTTCTCTCGGGCCGATAACTCACATGATGGGCGTCGATGACGTCGACTTCACGTGATAACTTCAACGGCCGCGCTATGTCCGCGACTTTGTGTGAAGGCAGTTCACCATTGCAGTCTTCAGCAGCGCTAGCTGCTGCATTGAGCATCTTCATTGACGACGTTTATAATCGTGTTAAAACGATAATGACACTATCTAGGACCTAGACGCATGAAAGGACAAACTCTACGGCGGGAAGGTTGTGTTGCGGAAGAATGTGAAATGCCTGCGGATGCAAATGTAATGGGAAATGCCGCAGAAGGTTCGGGAACTTTCCCTGTCCTTGAACAGATCAGACTGGACTGAGAGGGACGGTTTTTAGTGACGATGACGTAATAATGAAAAATGACGTAGGACAGCGACGACGATGACAGTTAGGAAAAGTGGCATCGAGAGGGAAGCCAAGAAGGAGGATTGAATCGAAAAGCACTCAACGTGGCGTTTCGAACTCTTGGCGTGTTATCACTGGGAGTGATTGCTGGAAGCAGTGGCATCATGGGTGTAGGGATAAGTCGAACCGTGATGACTCTGGCCGATCAAGAGAGGTAAGAGTCTATCCTGATTTGTTCTTGGAGCAGAGATGGAAGAAGTCGTTATTGTGAGCAAGTGAGAGCGCGACTGGAAGGGACTAGACAAGCGAGAGCTTGTGGGGCTGTTGGCGACTTTGAAAGCGCACTCGCCATCGCTGTACGTTTATTGCCAAGCCATGAGTTAAAGATCTTCCTGTAGAAAACACACGCCTGTCCTGCTTCTACTTTCCTGGCGCAAGCTGGGACGAGCCTCAAATAGCAGACCACCTACGTGTAACACTGGTTCCTAAGACGCGGAAAAAAAAGTAGTAAAGCATGGACGTGGAAGGCGAGAAACGCATAACGAGGTCGGCCGCCGCACGCGAAGAGGTGAATCCTGAGTCTTTAGAGACAATTATGGAAAGACATGCCGCAGAAGGAGAGAGAAGAAAGACAAGAAAAAACTGCTACGACAGAAGGAAGCAGAAGAAAGGCGAGAAAGATGGAAGAAAGAAGCTGAGCAGAGAGAACTGCGGCAACAGAAGTGGCGGGAGAAGACAGCGGCCTGCCTGGAGAAGCTTCGCCTTTTGGACAAAAGCGGCACCGCTGATAAGGAGATTGAGACGAAGAATCAAGGAGAGTTCGGTCGCCTCGAATCGCCGCTGGAAACAGCAGCGACAAGCGTCGAGGGACCGAAGGGAGACCGCGACTCCCGTGTCGATGAAGAGACTGCAAGCCTCCAGGACGCAGTGGCAAGAGAGGCGCCGAGACAGGCAACGGACTTGGCGTGCACAGGGCAGCTGGCGGAAACCACCCGAGAAGTACCCCAGTGTGTGGAGCCGCTCCAAGGCATGCTGCAGGCGGTGCAAGTTTCCGCAAGGGCACACCTGCAGCGGAGCGAGGCAGAAAGAGGTCTGGCTACGCCCGCAAGGCCGATCACCAGACCTCTCCTGAGGGCACCACGCCGGGTTTCTTCGTTAGACCTTACTCATCTGTTATCACTTCATTTACATGAGAGTTTTTTTTTACTCACATGCGAAGCAAAAGTGAGTCTATGTACTCACCCGTTTCGTCCGTCCGGGCGTCCGGGCGTCCAGGCGTCAGGGCGTCCGGGTGTCCGGGCGTCCGGGCGTCCGAAAACTTAAACGTTGGACTTTTCTCAGAGACTATTAAGTCTATCAATACCAAATGTGGCATGATGGTGTATGATGACAAGGCCTCAAAAAACATACACAGTGATTTGACCTTGCTTCAAGGTCAAGGTCGCAGGGGCCATAAATGTTGTCTAAAAAACAGCCATTTTTTTACATTTTCTCAATTTTCTCTGAAGTATTTGAGATTGGATACCTCACCTATATATGGTATATAGGGCAAAGTAAGCCCTATCTTTTGATACCAGTTTGGTTGACCTTGCTTCATGGTCAAGGTCACAGGAGCTCTTCAAAGTTTGATTGTATACATATTTTGAAGTGACCTTGACCGTGAACTATGAAAGATAACTGTTTAAAACTTCATAATTATGTGGGGCACATGTTATACTTTTATCATGAGACACATTTAGTCACATATCATCAAGGTCAAGGTCACTTTGACCCTATGAAATGTGACCAAAATGAGATAGTGACCCAAGGTCAAGGTCACATGTATTTGGGTAGGAAAAATGTGTAAAGCATTTCTTAGTGCATGATGTCATTGGTAGGTTTAGTTGTTTGACCTTGACCTTGAAGGTCACCTGAAGGTCAAGGTCATGTAAATGTCAAGATCATGTAAAGGTCAAGGTCAAGCATGTGAGTCATAATTATGGGCTTTGCCCTTCTTGTTAATCTCATGTCCAACGGATCTCTGAAAAACAGAATGATATTTTGTTTCATAGTGACTCTCAAAGAAATTAAGAAAGTATATTATGTTGTATGCTTTTATTTTCATTGCAAATTTTACACATTAACTTTTTCTGCCGAGCCTTCTCGTAGAAACTTTTAAGCCGGCAGTGTCGTGGAAGTCTAAAAGGCATTCTTAGTGCTCTGTAAAGATTTCACGTGCTTTACACAGAAAACGGTATCTTACACCGGACTAACTGATTGCCAAGAGATTAAAAGGAAGCATTTTTATAGATGTCTAGAACTATCACCATATGCTCACAGCGAAGAAAATGGAAGGTTTCCTTAGATTGCTACATACGGGCGGGGCCGCTTGATGACTCCTCGTCAGCTGAAACCCATGACCTTGCACCAGTAGCTCAGACAGAGGCGGCCCCAAAAGAAGCCAAACTGGTCATCAGGGGGCATCGGATCTACTGTCAGTCATCCCAACCTGTCTCTGGTCTTCCAGATCCATAGGCATGCGAACTCGGCCACTCTCTGTAGCTCGCTTGTAACTTTCCCAACCTCCTGAGATCAGACATCTAGCCCTCGCAAGAGTCGGATGACAGACCCTGGCTTGGAAACTTCGTCAGGAAACTTTGCTCGCAGCCTCGGCTCTGCAGCGCTGCAGATGCTTCAAAGATGGGGCCGCACAAGTTGAAATTTTAATGCACCTATTCTTCCAATGAATATGTTTCAAGAATACCAATGTGTTTTACGGTTTTGTAGTAAGAAGAAATGCGCACATTCACGTTGCCGACTTTGCGAGGTTTTGTAGCTACGTCGAAAGATCCAAAATGCATGCCCAACTGCCAGCGTTTAACAGCTGCTGGCCCAAGTTCTTGTTAATGCGCCTACTTTGAAACGTGCAGGAAGGCCCGGAAATTAGAGTGAAGAAGACTTCTTGAACCATGCGCAATTATCAGGGTGGAGACCTCTGTCGATGCGCCCATGCATTCTGGTTACACCGACTCTGTGTCGGTTTCAAAATACCCCTGCTGCCTTTTTATTTTGTTTGTTTTCTTGACTCTTTGAGCAAGACATTTTGTGTGGTGTACACGTACATTACTATGCAAATTTATATGAATCGTTGAGGGTAAATTGGCTCGTTACTGTAAATGTGTATGCATGTTCCAGCGGTATACTGTAGTTAGGTTGGTTTTAGCATACAAAACCGAAGTATGCATTGCGTGAGTTCGCACTATTTAGAAATCATGAAAATCCTAGTGCATAAGTTCACGGTAGCAATGGGTACTAACGGGAAACACGCAGTCCAACATAGTCTTAATAGTTGCAAATGACGTCAACTTCGTCCTACTGAGTCGTTTGAACACAAACACAAACACACACACACACACACACACACACACACACACACACACACACACACACACACACACACACACACACACACACACACACACAAACACACACACGCATTCGCTCGTCGACTCGCTCACTCAAAGTTAAGCCTCATTAATTTTCTTTCCATTATAAGAATGTTTAGTGGCCAAAACCATTACAAACCAGGAGGGCTCCGAGGATTGTTAGAGCAGCGGATAAGGTCTGTAACACGATGGCTCTTTTCCGTCCCCAGTGGAGGAGGTACGGGTGGAGTCCAGTCCCCGTCTGTCCACTGCCGAGTGGGTGACCACCGCACCCCGGGTGGAGGAGGTGTACGACCGTCATGACTTCGGTACGGGGCTGAAGCGACGTGAGTCCAGGAGGCAGAAGAATTCATGCAGCGCCAGCAAGTGTCTGGCAGTCGTCCTCCCCCTCGTCGCTGTCGTCGCCCTCATCGCACCCGTCGTCTATCTCCTGGTAGGTGAAAGTGTGATTGTGTGTGTGTGCGTGTGTGTGCGTGTGTGTGCGTGTGTGTGTGTGTGTGTGTGCGGGTGTGTGTGTGTGTGTGTGTGTGTGTGTGTGTGTGTGTCCTCGCGCGCGCGCGCGCGCGTGTGTGTACAACCGCGTGTGGCACGAACCCGTTTTGATCAAACTTATGCAGCCTGTAATGTAACACGTTGTATCTGGCAGATTAATAGCAAAGTTTAGATGTAAAAAAGGCATATTTCCTTCGCTTCCAAACGGAGAAGAAATGTTGTCTTTTACCCGATGCGTCCCATTACTGCGTCCTTACGGTTTGCTGAACAATCGGGGCGCTTGGAAGGTTTGGGGCCGCTTTGGCAGGAAGGCCATTGTTGCTGCGTTGACAATTTGGTCCGAGGCAATTGCCCTCTGATAGAAGCAGTGAGTGGGGATTGAGTCCGTCTCCCTCGCTGATCCTCTCGACACTGGGTGCGCCTTCGCCAATTTCCTAACCGCAGGCAGCGCAACTGGCGGCCATGGACTTCAGAGAACAATTACAGACAGGCCTTTCCAAAGCATCCGGTGAAAGAAAATGACGCCTGCAACCATTTTACTTCTGAATTACTCTTACGACAGCTGAATTACGCAAGAACCGAGTGCTGAAATTGCATGCGAGTCGAGTAAATGTTAAAGTCCACAGTTCGTCATCAAGCTATAAGTTCATAGCTGCTTTTATATCGCTGTTGCTACTAGTGCTGGTAGACCCAGTTCTCATTAGGTCGAAATACTTCTTTAGTCAGCCGCCAGCTCATCAATACACAATCACTTGTCTGCTACTGCTACGTAAATCAGCACAGAAACATCACGCTTCTGATTGCAGTATTTATAACGGTACATATCAAATTGCTCTTTCACTTGCGGTCACTGTAGCTCCGTCCCAACTCACATATTCATCACTTTCTTTACTGAAACATAATTCTTTTATTGACAGTCACATTGTTCTAGAAAGAAGTAACTTTGAAATCCTGTGATAACATGGGAAAATAAAAACATTATTTTGAAATCTGGGCGATATTTTATCAAGAATTGATGAAAAGATCACGCAGCTCATGCAAATGTAATATTCCAGTTTGTTCTTGTGAGTCTGAAGAAAAAAAAGGAACCAAGCGCATTCAAACAACGCTAAGTTACTACAGATTTATTTCTGAAGAGTCAAGGTGCCGACCAATCATTTTACTATGAGTCACCGAAGGCTAGAAGCTGACAAAGTCGTGCTGTGACCGAAACCGTAGAATGGAACGTAATGCACAAAGGTCAACCAGTCGCTTTATACAGCGCCCTTTCGTCCTTCACTTCATGGTCAATTCACGCTCACACTTTACTCCTAAACACACCCAGCACCATTACTATGGAAATCGATGGCCTGCTGTCCTCTTTGACTTCAAGTTAGGGCAAATAAATGGAGTGAGACGTCGGGGCCAGTGTTTTAAAACCAGGCAAAGAGGATCCATATTCATACGGGAATTGTTCCTCTGGCGCTACAGAGTCGTGACAGACCTGCCAGCCTCCCAGACTTCGATGCCAGCAACTCAGGCCCACGTGGTCATGCAAATGGTGCACTTAGAATGGCCTCTTTGTTGCTGGGAAATGGAGTCGGGGCGCGACTGAGGGGAAACGCAGATCCTGGCGATGTCAACACGGTGGCTGGTGAAAGCTAATTGAACCATTTGGCCATCGCGCCTCCGCTCCCCCGTCCGGCCCTGGGCACCCACCGTGACGAAATGGAATAACTCAGTCTGCAGGCAAGAAAAGGAACGATGAGAACAAAAGAGGAATAGGGATGTGGGGATGGAGTGGGATGAGGGTAGGAGAGGGACCGCACAGCGGAAAAAAGGAGGTTGAAGAAAGGGGGAGGGGGATAAAATGGGTTGAAAAGGCGGAGTGTTTTTGGCAAGAGATGATGGGAGAGTATGTAGTTGGTGCTGGCTAGCAAAGGGGTGGGGTTGAGTGACGGGCATGGAAAGGGATAGAGGCAGTGAGGACTGCGGACTAGAATGTTGGGTTTGAACGTTTGGACGGAGAAGACAATGGAGACAGACAGGAAAGAAGGAGACGAGAATAGAGGGAGTGGGAGGGGACTGCGGTTGGAAGATGAGCAAAAAAGGAGGCATCGAAAGAATTGTACTGAAGAGAATGAGGAATGGTACATACGGAAAAGAAAGAAAGGAAAGATTCGGGTAAGGGTGGAAGAATGGCATGGTGGGGGGAAAAGTTAAGCGAAATGAGAAAGGGGGGAGGGGGGGGGGGGGGGGCAGATGAAACTTAAAACGGTGCTTGCAGAGGAGAAAATAAGAGAGTCCGTGCAGAGGCTGAAGATTGGTCGGGAAAAAGGAGTCGTGATAAGGCGAAAGGAATGGGAATAGCAAGAAAAAGACATACTGTGAACTTGACCATATACGATTGATATGCTGCTTTTGCAATGGTAAAGGTCAAAGGCAAAGTAAGGGTATGGGTTCTGAGTAGTGCCTAATCATCTATCACTGGGTCTCAGACCGCTTTTCACTGTATCCCCTTATCACTGGGCCGTTTGATCAGTCCTTCAATGGTCTTCTACCGTGACTCAGTCAACGACTAAGATCAGAAACTGCCAAGTTAAACGAAAAATACGCATTGAGTTTTGCGAAAAAATGGTCTTCCGAGTCCAATCACACAATATTTGCGTAAAATAACGAATACAACAAGGGTGCTAACAGTTATAATTTGTTACTGGGACTTTATTTCAATGTTGTACTCACTTTGTGTCAATAATTCGTTCACTGTTGTCTGCAATAGAAGTAATGGATGTAATTAACAAAAATATTTAATGCATGAATAACGAGATAAGGTTTCCTTTTTTTGCAAAAGATCGACGATGTGGTTGAAATGTAAAGTTTCTCTCGAAATCCACCCCCTAGATTATTTGCTATTCCTATCTGTGCACTGCATGTGTAAATTGCATGAACTGTGCTCACAACTGGAAATGTTGGTGAGAGTAGCTCCAGTTTTTAAAGAGCAGTTACATTGAATGCTTTAACATATAAACGATCACATGGACACACACACACACACACACACACACACACACACACACACGCACACACACGCACATATACACATACACACACACACGCACACACGCACACACACATACACACTCACACATACACATACACACAAACACACACACACATTCACCCTCACACACACATAAACACACACACGCACGCGAAGGCGTTCACTTACGTATTCATACAAACATACATAAGTACGTGTCGGACATTCACACGTTTACAAGTGTATACACAGTGTATCATCAAAACTTATTCCAGACAACAGAGTAGGTCATATCACTTAATGACCAATCAAAAGAAAAAAAGGAAATATTGAAAAACCACCACTGAAATGATGGAGTCACATCTAGGGCTGGGCATGTCAAAACGGATGTTTAGAGAAAAGTACGGATGGATGTCGTCGTCGCCGTCGTCGTCGGCAGCATTATCATCGTCGTCATTGCATCGTAGATCATAATCGTCGACTGTAAAGTGATTGATGCAGACATGTGATCGCAGCCCGAATACGGATGTCCACACTTGTCTGAATGGAGAGCGGGCACTGGCGTATTCAAGACAGACACGAGTACTTGAGCACGTCGTTTTGCAGACAGGCCACTCGTTGCGGAAGGGTCGAAAGGGTCGATGAAAAACGCAATGCCACGCGAACGGTAGAAGGAAATGAGGAGGAAAAAAAGTTGGCGAGTACAGAGAAGAAGCAGCTAAGGAAAGAGTGCCAGCAACACGAAGTTACCGAGGAACTAGTAATGACAGGGGAGGAGAAGAGGAGACGGGAGGGAGGCGGCAGAGGCGCAAGCCGTGTCATGCTACCAGACAACTGTGCAATCGAGGGAGGGGCTGCTGTCGGAGGCCATTACTGGGCTGACTTCAGCCCTGACTCAGGGGACGCCACACGACCAGGGCCAATAGTTGCAGGACCTGTGGGAGGCTAGGCTTACCCTGGCCTCCCCCGGACACCGCGACTCCGCATCGCTGTCACGCCTGCACCCGTTGTTTGAGGTGCCCTGCCAAAGGGTCGCTGTTGATCTGTTTTGCCCGACGATGGCGCATTAGCATCTCCGCCACGCGGGGTCGCGCTCCATCGTCACGTAGAGCTTGATGGAGTCGGGAGGATAACGCATGCACACAAACGAGAGCAAACAGTGGACCGGAGTGAACAACGCTCAGCTAAATGGCCCTGCACGGTTGTGTGTGTGGGCAAGGTGCTCTGCTGTAGAGAGACAAAGAACAGATGAAGTCATCGACCACGCGAGACCTTCGACGTGCGTCAGAAAACATTTAAGGATCGTGATTAGAAGCGAATTTGTCTTGACATTTCCTATTATTAGATCGTTTTCTCTCTGCTTGTTTATTACTTTTGTGAGCTCATTTGCTCATTGTTTTAGTCAAAAACAACAATTTAATTAATATTCAAGCACCATTTCATTGACTTCATTTCCAATTAGATCGATTTCCGAAATTTAACAAGACGTTCACTTCTTCTCTTCCTAACTGTTCTTTACGAATTCCATAGGATGTCGAACAAGTAGTAGACAACGTACAGACGGCAGAGTAGGGGTTTATCGGTTTTAGTCGCTATTTGGATTAGCTGTTGACAGGCAGGGACTTTTAATGCGCTTTTATGCATGCTTTTGTTCATGTCAACAAAGCCATGATGCACTCTTTGGTTTTGACGTACTCTCGTTTACACTGGCAATTGTCGGATATATGCGTCGCAGATTTTAATGGATTCCCATTGTATGGCTGAAAATGTCAGAAGAGCATTCAAGTATTGAGAGGAATCGCATATATTGACCCACGGTGAAGATAAACAGACGGCTCGATTGTTGAAAATAGGTCGCTCTGATCTACTTTCTCTGAGTGCGACCACTAAGAACCGGCTAGGCAGGCCAAACTGTTGAACATAGATTAGCTACTGTGTATTTTTTCTTATCTATCCATGTTTTCATTTCTTTATGAGCAAGGACAATTTTTGACTCGCATGCTAAGCAAAAGCAAAGACTATTCACACAAAGTTCACACAAAGACCGGTCATAACGAGCTGTTGCTATATAGAGTTACAAGACGCTGGGAAACGCAGCGCCCCCAAGCGGAAGGTAACATGGGTGAATCAATGGAAGTAATGACAACGCTTACCGACATGTAAAATTGCTTGTTTCTCGACGCGTTTCTGATGCGTTCCGATCATGTTTGTGAATAAATTTACAGTGTAATGCGTAACAAAATGATTTGCTGCAATAATGGGGGTGTTTTTGGCTTTGTTTTTTGTAGCAGGCGTTGTGAAATCGAACGCGCACATAGTCATAGGCCTATTAAATCTACATGGTGTTGATGGAACGATCTAATTTTCATTATTATCGAAGAATGCAAGCTTGTTTATCAACGTATACACCCCTGTGGAATATCTTTAGGAAATGCAAACCAATACATACCTGTCAAAAAGGTGATTTGCGGCCAGAAAGTCATTCGATCAAGTGAAATCAGTTTCCGCATGAGAGAAGTGTCGACCTGTGTCGACTCAAAGATTATTATATAGTATAATCTTTGGGTCGACGCAGGTCGACGCTTCTCTCGTGAGGCAACTGAATAAGTTTGTGAATAAATTTACAGTGTAATGTGTAATAAAATGATTTGCTGCAATAATGGGGGTGTTTTAGCTTTGTTTATTGTAGCAGGCGTTGTGAAATCGAACTCGCACGTAGGCCTATTAAATCTACATGGTGTTGATGACTGGGAACGATCTAAATTTCATTATAATGATTTAAAAAAATGTGGTTAGTTATTCAAACAATCATGACTAATGATATTGAGGTCTGTGGTGTAATGTTGGTGACTGATGTGGCTGTTGCAGCAGAATGCTGAATCAAACAATGTATTTGTTCTTCTTGACTCATTAGAAAGCAGTGTTAAAATGTCATACATAGCTCATTCAACAACCATGTTCAACCCACTTTTCCTTAATCATTAGTGGGTTGAACATGGTTGTTGACTAAACAATGTATGACTTTTTAACACTGCTCACGATCTCTCAGTTGAAAAGTGTATGTGAAACTCAAACACACGCATTTCAGAAAATGTAAGTGGACTCAAAATCAGTAAATGGTAAGTTCTGAAGATATTATTTAATCAAGTAATAGAGTAATTATAACAAACTTCCTTCGCATATTGCATGCGCAGTAAAGTCACTAAAGCATAACATGATCACATTACACACAACAATCAGTGATTTACTCTAAAAAGAATCATATAAAATCATAATATGGCATGTGATCAAGAAGCAAGTTGCATACAAACACACACACACACACACACACACACACACACACACACACACACACACACACACACACACACACACACACCATAAATCGCAATCATACACAATGCACAAGGGTGCAAGTAATACAAAATTCATCCAAATCAGCTGCTTCCACCCCACCCCTCACACACACATGCATACATGTACATACATAGCATTCCAGAGAAGTGTCATATTTCCTTGACCTGTAGGCTCTGAGCTGTACACTTCGTCAAAAAAGCACCACCTAAAAACTCGGCCTTTGAATCAAGACTGACCTCTCATGGTACAAACCAACAGGCGGCAGACCTTGAAAAGGCAGACTCGCTCATCCATTTTGGGCCAGCAGTAATAAGCATATACGGCTGCGCACGTAGAAGAAACGTGTATTTGCGTAGGTGCGGATACATGTTCATAGTTAGGCCTATCATGATATTAACGAGACAAATAGTATTCGTGCTTTTTTAAAATCTCTCTCTCTCTCTCTTTCTCTCTCTCTCTCTCTTTCTCTCTCTCTCTCTCTCTCTCTCTCTCTCTCTCTCTGTCTCTGTCTGTCTGTCTGTCTGTTTCTCTCTCTCTCTCTCTCTCTCTCTGTCTGTCTGTCTCTCCCTCTCTCCGTCTCTCTAGCTCTCTCTCTCTCTCTCTGTCTCTCTCTGTCTGTCTGTCTGTCTGTCTGTCTGTCTGTCTGTCTGTCTGTCTGTCTGTCTGTCTGTCTGTCTGTCTGTCTGTCTGTCTGTCTCTCATGTCAGTGGGGGTGGGGGTGGGGGGTGGGGGTGGGGGCTGCTCGCGAGCATGTTTGTATGTACTTGAGTGGAATCGCTTGTTTCCTCCTCACGGGCTAAAATCATCCATTGCCAATGTTGTGATGCAGCAGATTATACACCAGTCCTCTAAACAAGTGCGTTCCCTGACATTGTTAGGGCGGATTTCGTCTTATGAGTTGCATTACATCACTTCAAACAGTTTCAAAACGGTTTAGTCAGTTCTCGATGATTATAGAATGCCTGCTAAATGTAAACAAAGCGCGAGTGCGGGTGTTTGAGTGAGAGCGCACGACAGAGACAAGTGAGAGCGCGAGAAGATGGGTGAGTGCGAAAAGTAATCTATAAGGAGTGAATGAAGCCTCTACGGGATTTTTGTCCTAGAGTGAAGTATATTCGAGAAAAGAGACACACCCTATGCACAGTCTCAAAGTACGAAAGCTCTGGGCGTTTCTTTCTGTTGTTGATACAGTTGATAGCGCTGCAGTGGCCGCTCGCAGCCTTCTGTTTTTCCGCCATG
>JAWQFJ010016967.1:12500-15930 GCA_034096865.1 Theodoxus fluviatilis | reverse complement strand
TGGGTGCGTGCATATGTATCTGTGTGCACGCGCGCTTGCGCGTGCGTGTCATGAGTGTTTGCGTGTTATATCTGTGTGAGTGTATTCGCTACTGTATGAAATGTAGAAGCTGAAATGAAAATATATCTCGTGTCTTTTGTCAAGCAACAGCACACAAATTTAGACGTGGATGTCCTCTGTATGCAATTGATTCACTATGAATGAAAATGTTGATGTTGTAAAGGACGTTGTTGATAACAGTTTTGTGGGTGCTCATTTGTGAAATCATGTTAATTTTCTATGTGAAGACGCATGTGTGCAAGATTAGCGAACTTTGGGTCCCTTTTCTTACGTCCCCAAGCACCGCCATGGCTCCCTGAACTTCGAAACGATTTTCGAGTAAATGGTGAATGAGATATCCACAAAAAATATTACAGTAAATTAAGACTCCGCTAAAATGTAAGAGCACACCGTTAACGTAAACACCCATTGAAATATTTTATTCGAAAACAAATTATGTAAACATACACAGAGCATTGTATATCACAAACAGTCATCGAGAAACGAGCAGAAACGGCAGTAGTGCAAGGGAAGTAATTCGATTTAGTGCATGGTTGTCTCCCTTGGCAAACCCGCCTAAACCCATTACACAGCTTCGACACAAAGATAATGTACATATAATTGCTCCAAGGTACACGTCCACGTAGAAATGCCCTGGTAAAATAACTGTGAAAGTTAATCACTAGATTTAAGCAGTAACATCGCTCGAAAGAATGTGAACGTCGAGGTAAAAAGGGAGCAAGCCTCGAAGTTCGGTTGCTTTGAAATGGGTCCAGTGTTGCTCTGCACGACTGTAGTGTGGTGTTTTGATATCCAGCTAACTTCAAAACCAAACAACCAAAAGAGATCAAGTCAGTCGCGACACTTCTGCATTGAACTGTGGCGAAGTGAAGTGGAAAAGACGAATACGTGTTTTGGACTATTCCGTTCATAATTACAGATAAAAAGATACAAACAGCTGTTTACGTTGCACAATTATTCCCCCACTCCCGATTCGTAATTAAATTTACAAGGAATGCTGAAGCAAACTTGGGAATCTTTCAACAATATGAATTTTCTTCAATTTTTGAAGTAGAATGCCATCAGTATTTGAACGATACCCTTTCTCTATGATTTATTGTTCTCCTTGAAATCCGACAGGACACGGACAGAAGGAGCAGTTTCATCCACACCAAAGCATCATTATCGCAGATGAGGATGCTGAAACTACAACTTCCGGGTAAATGACGAGGCATTCTTGGCACGCATCTCTCGCCTGTTGTTTCAGTGGCGTGGAGCACCGAACGTTCCTGGCCGCTGTCCCTATCGCTGTCATGGTGGTGATGATCTGAAGGTGTGTGTGACTGCTGATTTCTCAGAAAAATTTACGTCCAAGAGTTGATTGAAATACAGTGTGATTACATATAATCGACTGATGTGTGTCTGTCCTTCACTGATAATCACCAGTATACTCGCCGCGCATATTGCTTGAAGGTCAGATCTTTCAAGGTACGGGCAGCTGATTGTCACCATAGCATATCTAGCATATTATGTATCAGGTCCCGGCCTGGAAACAATTCATCCTTCTTAAAAAAAGTGATAAGTCTGCACTTGTAGCTCAGGGTATAACTGGGTAAGTACAACGAAAATGTGAACCAAAAACCCATGAATGATTATCAAATTCTTAAAGTGCCTGCCAGCAATGAATAGTGTAAACATTAGACATTCGTGCGTATGTTAACGATTAGCGGCAGTGTTTGCATATCTTCAGTCAGTCTATAGGATCCATGGTCTATCTCACCAAGCACCACAACATCACGCTTACAGCAAAGCTCCTCTAAACAAACATTCTGTCAGCCGTGTAAAGTATGTTTGATTCGATCTACACAATACGCACACTGAATGCTGCATTCATCACCTTAACTTGATTTTTTTTTAAATACCAATGTAATTTTTTAATTCATTGAAAACAAGTATTTCAAATCAAGCTCATCCAGAAGTGATCAAGCACATTTTTCATTGATGGCAAGGCAAGACGTTTTGTTCGTAATAACCTTGAAAGCTCAATGGCCTTGATTCCCAGCTGAGAAGGGTTTTCGTACGGCAGATGTCATTTGTCTGACATTATCACTTCAACTATTGTATCTAGGAATACCGACTGACACCTCTGGGGCGGATCGGCGTGTGTGTGTGTGTGTGTGTGTGTGTGTGTGTGTGTGTGTGTGGGGTATGTGTTTGTGTGTGTGTGTGTTTGTGTGTGTGTGTGTGTGTTTGTTTGTTTGTGTGTGTGGTGTGTGTGTGTGTGTGTGTGTGGGTGTGTGTGTGTGTGGTGTGTGTGTGTGTGTGTGTGTGGTGTGCGTGTGTGTGTGTGCGCGTATGTTTCTATGGCTTTCGTAACCTATCCACCCCGAAAGAAAAAACAAAATTATATCTTATTCTACCATTAAAAGTACTTTACATAGTGAATTAAAACGATCAAAATAGACATGAGCATGTGCAGATGAATATTAAAGTGAAAAAGTATGATTTACATTATCTTCAGCAGCGGGGGGGGGGGGGGGGGGGGGGGGGGGGATAATGGGGAGCTTTACTAGGGAAACCCTGTGGACCATGCGCGGGGACAAGATTAGAAATTCCACCCTCCCCCCTCCCTTCTCTCTCCCCCCTCCCCCCTCTCCTCCAGTAACACTTCATCCTCCTCTGTACCTCCAGTTTCCAAAGTGCATGATGGCATTCGTTTATGGTACACAATGTTAGCATTACAATCATGCGGTTATTGCGAAAAACTCTAATGCAATAAAATACTGAATTATTTGAAAAGCTTTAAAAACCGGATTGCGCATATGCCGTTTCTAAATAGGAAAAAGCTGAGATATCCGACTTCAGGCGATTGATTTAAACGCAATATAGGTGCGATGTTGTTTCTACGATTATTACAAAAGAAACAGCAGGTTATTCTGAATTAGCATGCATGCACTGAAAGATGCTGCACTTATTACAGCACAGTGCACTATCGAAAGTTCTCTAGGAAGTGGCCCTAAATCTTCCACGCAGGTGTGTCAGCCATCAGCTAGAGAGCAAACACATCATTTTGGCAAGTACATCACACGTTACCATCTTCACTCATGTACAACATCAACACACAGCATGACCTTCACAATATCACATTCACTGTGGAAACTGACACGAAATATGACTCGAGTCAAAAACATACCGTAATTGATGTACATTTTAGCTTTTTCCACGTAAAGGTAATGACAGCGCATCATCAACTGTTTCGTGGCTTAAACACAAACAACCCTGTTCACGTCATGTAACTTCTTGCGTTATGTACAATACTCCTTTGAGAGCTGCACTCTGGAAGTTATGCAACTAACAACAAACAGCGACAGCAAGCTTTCGTGTGAGAGCG
>JAWQFJ010016967.1:0-10000 GCA_034096865.1 Theodoxus fluviatilis | reverse complement strand
AAGAAAATCTCAACAATACACAGACTTTCCAATAGTCATTAGACCCATCCACGGTGGTCCGAAAAGAAAACATTCAATCGATTTCCTCTTCTCCGACGATAGCCAGAATTGTCCAATACACGAATAAGCCTGCTGTTCTTCATCTGTTACGCTCGATATGATTATCCATGTAGCCCAGCAGAATACAACCAGCAGCTTGATAATGTATCTTGTTCTTCAATGTAAATATTTGAATTAGGCGGATATCTTGGAGGAATATTAATGTGTCTGCCGGGATTCGTAGATAGTAAGTGAAGTATATTGGTGAAAGAAGATTGGTGCACAATACTGCATGGAACACTTTGTTCTGCTATTCGACAGGAAAGAAGCATCCCAAGTTTATCATGTTCTATTATCATGTTCAACATTCATTGCAAACTTTCATGGAATTAAGCTTTAGACAACGAGTAGCCTACATCAGACATATTGGAGTGTTCCATACTTTAGTGGTTGTGAAGTTCATATTGGAGTGTTCCATACTTTAGTGGTTGTGAAGTTCATATTGGAGTGTTCCATACTTTAGTGCTTGTGAAGTTCATATTGGAGTGTTCCATACTTTAGTGGTTGTGAAGTTCATATTGGAGTGTTCCATACTTTAGTGCTTGTGAAGTTCATATTGGAGTGTTCCATACTTTAGTGGTTGTGAAGTTCATATTGGAGTGTTCCATACTTTAGTGCTTGTGAAGTTCATATTGGAGTGTTCCATACTTTAGTGGTTGTGAAGTTCATATTGGAGTGTTCCATACTTTAGTGGTTGTGAAGTTCATATTGGAGTGTTCCATACTTTAGTGCTTGTGAAGTTCATATTGGAGTGTTCCATACTTTAGTGGTTGTGAAGTTCATATTGGAGTGTTCCATACTTTAGTGGTTGTGAAGTTCATATTGGAGTGTTCCATACTTTAGTGGTTGTGAAGTTCATATTGGAGTGTTCCATACTTTAGTGCTTGTGAAGTTCATATTGGAGTGTTCCATACTTTAGTGGTTGTGAAGTTCATATTGGAGTGTTCCATACTTTAGTGGTTGTGAAGTTCATATTGGAGTGTTCCATACTTTAGTGGTTGTGAAGTTCATATTGGAGTGTTCCATACTTTAGTGGTTGTGAAGTTCATATTGGAGTGTTCCATACTTTAGTGGTTGTGAAGTTCATATTGGAGTGTTCCATACTTTAGTGGTTGTGAAGTTCATATTGGAGTGTTCCATACTTTAGTGGTTGTGAAGTTCATATTGGAGTGTTCCATACTTTAGTGGTTGTGAAGTTCATATTGGAGTGTTCCATACTTTAGTGGTTGTGAAGTTCATATTGGAGTGTTCCATACTTTAGTGGTTGTGAAGTTCATATTGGAGTGTTCCATACTTTAGTGGTTGTGAAGTTCATATTGGAGTGTTCCATACTTTAGTGGTTGTGAAGTTCATATTGGAGTGTTCCATACTTTAGTGCTTGTGAAGTTCATATTGGAGTGTTCCATACTTTAGTGGTTGTGAAGTTCATATTGGAGTGTTCCATACTTTAGTGGTTGTGAAGTTCATATTGGAGTGTTCCATACTTTAGTGGTTGTGAAGTTCATATTGGAGTGTTCCATACTTTAGTGCTTGTGAAGTTCATATTGGAGTGTTCCATACTTTAGTGGTTGTGAAGTTCATATTGGAGTGTTCCATACTTTAGTGGTTGTGAAGTTCATATTGGAGTGTTCCATACTTTAGTGGTTGTGAAGTTCATATTGGAGTGTTCCATACTTTAGTGGTTGTGAAGTTCATATTGGAGTGTTCCATACTTTAGTGGTTGTGAAGTTCATATTGGAGTGTTCCATACTTTAGTGGTTGTGAAGTTCATATTGGAGTGTTCCATACTTTAGTGGTTGTGAAGTTCATATTGGAGTGTTCCATACTTTAGTGGTTGTGAAGTTCATATTGGAGTGTTCCATACTTTAGTGGTTGTGAAGTTCATATTGGAGTGTTCCATACTTTAGTGGTTGTGAAGTTCATATTGGAGTGTTCCATACTTTAGTGGTTGTGAAGTTCATATTGGAGTGTTCCATACTTTAGTGGTTGTGAAGTTCATATTGGAGTGTTCCATACTTTAGTGGTTGTGAAGTTCATATTGGAGTATTTCCATACTTTAGTGGTTGTGAAGTTCATATTGGAGTGTTCCATACTTTAGTGGTTGTGAAGTTCATATTGGAGTGTTCCATACTTTAGTGGTTGTGAAGTTCATATTGGAGTGTTCCATACTTTAGTGGTTGTGAAGTTCATATTGGAGTGTTCCATACTTTAGTGGTTGTGAAGTTCATATTGGAGTGTTCCATACTTTAGTGGTTGTGAAGTTCATATTGGAGTGTTCCATACTTTAGTGGTTGTGAAGTTCATATTGGAGTGTTCCATACTTTAGTGGTTGTGAAGTTCATATTGGAGTGTTCCATACTTTAGTGGTTGTGAAGTTCATATTGGAGTGTTCCATACTTTAGTGCTTGTGAAGTTCATATTGGAGTGTTCCATACTTTAGTGCTTGTGAAGTTCATATTGGAGTGTTCCATACTTTAGTGGTTGTGAAGTTCATATTGGAGTGTTCCATACTTTAGTGTTTGTGAAGTTCATATTGGAGTGTTCCATACTTTAGTGGTTGTGAAGTTCATATTGGAGTGTTCCATACTTTAGTGTTTGTGAAGTTCATATTGGAGTGTTCCATACTTTAGTGGTTGTGAAGTTCATATTGGAGTGTTCCATACTTTAGTGCTTGTGAAGTTCATATTGGAGTGTTCCATACTTTAGTGCTTGTGAAGTTCATATTGGAGTGTTCCATACTTTAGTGGTTGTGAAGTTCATATTGGAGTGTTCCATACTTTAGTGGTTGTGAAGTTCATAATGGAGTGTTCCATACTTTAGTGGTTGTGAAGTTCATATTGGAGTGTTCCATACTTTAGTGGTTGTGAAGTTCATATTGGAGTGTTCCATACTTTAGTGGTTGTGAAGTTCATATTGGAGTGTTCCATACTTTAGTGCTTGTGAAGTTCATATTGGAGTGTTCCATACTTTAGTGTTTGTGAAGTTCAATTCTGAAGTTTCGTTCTCCACACACCAGTTAGTCCTCGGAATGTTTTGCCGGTCAGAACTGTCGATGTTAGCGCACCACACAAACACAGTGTTTTCCTTGGTTCTATTTCGAGACGAAAAGACCCTTGAAGATTACCAGTCCCTTCCTGCAGTCTTGATGATGTTCTCATTCGTATGTCAATGAACACATACCTTGATCCCTAGGGTTTTAGGTCTCTGTATCGCACCTGTGTTCTGCACGGGTGTCACACACACTTGGTCAATGCGTCCTTTCCACAAACATCATGTTTATACGCCTCCTCAGATCTGTATGAGGTCTTAAAATATGGGTGCAGGTTCCTCATAAAAACACCGACAAATACTATTATCCACGAAGTTGTTCGGTTTCTTCAAACCAATGTATACCTCTAAGATGTCTGTTCGGTTCTGACTCTAGTTTATCATCAAGCACCAGATGCCATACCCATTAACTGAAAGATTGAAGATAAGAAACTTAAACCCTGTTCATCTGTCTTGTGTCTTCTTCCCATTATACTTCAAGCCCAAGGTTTCCAAAGACCTTAAGTCACTGTAAGCCCTAGCTACACGGTGCACGCCATCCAGGAGACCTGCAGAGCATACAGCCGACTGTTGGACCACTGGGAAGCTGCCAGGTGGAAGCCGTGCCTGGTCACGTTGCGGACCATGGCCGCAAAACGAGTATTCGTCCCAAAATCTGAATCCAGAGTAGTCACCCCGTGAATTATGGAGGGCGGGGAGGCAAAAGGCCGCGAGAAGTGAATCATCTCCACTTGCGGCCACTTGCTGGCAGCAAACGGGAAGTTGCCGAAGTACAGAGTGCCGGACTCGCCTGGAAAGAGCCAGAAACATGAACATTGACGTTCGTTGGCAGTGAGGTTTGTTTACGGCCACACAATTTTCAAAAGAGAAAGAAAGTGTAACGAATGAAATGACTGATTGGCTTAAATTTACAATGCCAAACACGAATATGTCAAAGCATGTTCCTAATACATTTTGTGTTTGTCACTGCTCTACTTTCTCTTTCTTCAAACTGACAGAAAACGAATGACTGCTGCCTGGGATGTGGATTAAGAAAGTAACCGAGGTAACTGTTCCAGGCTTGTATGTAATAATATACATGACAAAACAAGACGTCAACGTTTCGGGTATAACACTATTCTTCAGGACAAACAACACAACAACAGAAAACCACTTAGTGGCTGGTGTAGGCGGGAGTAAATGAAGTTGTGAGGTGTAAGAAGTGGGGGTAGAGAGAAGTGAACGTATTTCACTTTCGTGAGCTGGAACTCACGATATCACGTAGAGGCGGATATGTGAGTCAGATTGCGTGGAGGAGGGTGAGGGTGAGGCTGGAGTTGACCTGGGGGGGGGGGGGGGGGGGGGGGGGGCACAGGATGCAGACTTGCATGTCTGTGAGTGCGTGTGAGGGGCTGTCTCCTGTTCGCATGTGTTCAGCCGTCATTGTCAGATAAGCTTCACTGAGAATCACCCAGAGAGCTGGTCGTGATTTTCTTTACCAGAGGTAAACTATGAGGCTTAGCAAGAGCCTCACATTTTCATAATAAAATGGAGGAAAGAGCAAATTCTTATTTCAGGAGATTCTAAACGATTTTTCTTTTGCAAAAGACACATTAGTGATATAACTTGGCAAGTTTATCGTGCTCTTCATTTATGCTAAAGTATATAATATCAATTTCTGGATCACAAATGCAGTATTAGCGCTTTTTTGTATGGCATAGATCCCTCGATGTGTGCACATTAAAAATAGACATAACATTTCAGTGGTATGACCAAAAAAGGATTGCAGTATACACGAAGCTTGCCAAGCAATACTCTTTTACTCTCTCTCACTTTCATAGCCTCGAGTGCCCGCCGTGAATTTCCCAAATAGATCTTCTCGCCGCTAAAAGCGCTAAGCCTACACATCACGAACCACCCTGACAAATATTGGCAGTCAGCATCCGCAGATCACTCTGGATCAATGAGGACGGAGCGAGGGACACGGCGTACGGAGAGCGGGTGTAGCCCCGTGTCTGGCTTTCTGCCTGGCTCACAGAACGGGAGGAAGAGGCATCATGGCTGGGGATTCTGAAGCAAGCTTACCACAGACACTGCAACTATCCTCTGGGCCCTAGCCACATTCCTTCGTTACCCCCCTTTCCCCCTCCCCTCTCCAGTCCTACCTTCACCCCCCTTGCCACATCCCTCCTTTTCCACATTGATAGAGCTTTGTTCCGTCTCTTCGCCCGCACAGCTGAGGAGACTTTACTCGCTTTCAGAAGCAATTTTCATGAGAGGCCGAAGCTTTTATCGCTTGTTCCAGGCGGCGAGAGAATCCTATGGGAAACACTCTGCCAAATTATTTTCTACGTCGAATATGAAGGTGGTGGCACGGCAGGCTAGGCAAGGCATTGACAGCAAGGGGAAAACGGGATAAAGGTGGACTGTTGTCCGATGTTAGCAACTAGTCAGGACAGCGCGGTTTTCTGTAATGTCCCTCCCCCCTCTTCCAGTGGGTCATTAAAGGAAGTGTGTGGAGAGCAGCTTGTCAGATACTCACAATGGTGTTTTTCCGCCTCTTCTCTCAGGGCTGAAACAAGTGAGAGAAGCGTTTTAAAACCAAAGCTCTCAGGCAGAATTGTATTGTAAGAGAGTTCTTCACTAACAACGCGTGACAGCACAGCGCATTAAGGGAAGTCGGTCTTCACAAGATGCGCTTAGAGCTGAGAATGCAGGGAAACCGACTCAAAGAAAAAAACAGCTTTCACACATTTCAAGTGCATGATGTAAACTTGTCATGTACTGCACTGAAATATCACGAGATCAAAGCATGGCTTTGCAATGAAGTGAAAGATGAGATACTGCTGGGTCACTGCTGTGCTTCTATGCAGTTGCAGTGTACAGGTGCAAAGAGCACAGCGAGGCTGACCTTTGATCATGAGAGTCGTGTCTTCCAGTTGCCTTTCGAGCGCCGTCACCTTCGCTACTTGACGTTCGAAGTCGCCACGAAGGTGTTCCTGAAGCAGACAGATGCAGATAAAAGAACATTTCAGTAAACCATTTAATGTGAATGAGAAGCAAATGTGCTTGGTTGTTACATTAGTCCTTTCTAATAACAGTGTGGAGGATCCCCTTTGCATCATCATGCGCCTTGGACACGACGGTCATCTGCATACTCCCTACCATCACCCCCTGCCATTCTTACCTCTTTCTTTGTCAGCATCCTTAAATAGGCTCTTATGCACTTTCCAAATGAGGGGGTATGACGTAACAGTCAACACTTCTTTATCAAATGTTCATTTTGTAAAACTGAACACAACAGATATGCAAAATGTTACACTGCAGACTTAACGCCACTCCATTCATAACTTCATGATTTCCTGTCTGAATGCACGCGCATACGTCACTTTAGCATTGATTCCGATACTAGCGAACAACTCCCACAGAATCATCGGCATATTCACGTTCGGGCTCCCGGTCTCCACAGAGGAAGATATTCAAAGTGATACACCAATAATGGAGAGAGATTTTGGTGGGAATGGATCCCTCCCCTGCCTGATCCCGCCTGTCATCTCGAATTGGCCAGTCAATACGTCAGCGCGGTACTCGCTCCTCGAAGATGTCCCTCCTTCACAGAAGTACAAGCGGGGGTGGGGGTGGGTGGGTGAGGGAATAAGACGAGAAGAGGAACGAGAGGGAAATATAATCTCGCTGAATTACAGCGACGCGGGGTGCCTATGGAGTGGGACTGGCCAGACAGATTGAGAGGGAGAGTGGTCTGTCTTATCAAATGAGGAGCAGACCTTCTGAGAGACTGCACGAGGCTCTAAACTGAAGCCCGGCTCCCAAGTGGGACACACCTAAGAATAGGCGTTTCGCGTCTGAACGTATGTTGATTAGGACGTCCGGTCGACGACGAGGTCGCAGTATCCAGCATAGCATTCATTGCTGCAGCAGCTTGCTTCAGAAATTATTTCTTGCTATTGTGACATGCTCATCCAAAAACTTCCTGATCATCGGCTTCTTTAATCAGAGGGAGAAAACAAGATATCGTAATTTTCCAATAACGTTTCTTTGCAAACGAACTACAAAATGTTGTTACATTGATTCATAGTGACATTGACAAGTTATGATTTGATACAAATTACTGGACATCATGTGAAATATCAGCCGTCAGGATCAAACTACATTTACAATAGTTTGTGCATAGTTATGCTAAAACTCAGATGAGCTGAGCCAAAAGTTAGAACCAGTTGAAATGGACAGTGATAGGATCGGGGTTGTTTCTCGCTGCTCAGCTTTTTTCGCCCCTGCCTCCGCCATTTCATGATTTTTGCCAAATTTACGTTGATTAATTAGGGCTTTCGAGGAAAGTATGTGTGTGCATGTATGTATGCATGCGCCACGCGCGCGGGGGTGTATATGGGTGTGTGAGTGAACACGATGACAGGAATTACATGTTACAAATTCATGGAAAATTAAAGGGATGATACTAGAAAACACTTGTGCGTGAGCGTTCTTAAAGTGGGAAGGTCACTGCACGGGGGCGATCTCACTCTCTCGACCGCCGAAACCTTAAACCAGTGGTAAGAACGTCGTCACACCTGAAGGCTTCTTTGGCTGCAGAAGATGGCCATGACGTCTTTTGTGCCCTGTTATGCCCCAAGCTCTCCACGGAGCCTTGCAGCACCGCCCATCTGGCCCATGGATCTCAAGTTAACTTCTTCCGCCGAGTCAGCGGGAGCCGTCTTTGCATGCTAGAGAAGGCATCTCCCAAACTCACCGAGGGTTTCAGACCCGTCGGGTACCCTCACCGAGTTTAGCCCGCCTGTTGAAGCGGTTTCCCGGGGTGTTGCCGCAGTTGCATGCAAGCAGCTATTTGGAGCCACAGGTGTGAACTGAATGCTACATGAGGACCAAAGATGGGTGAGCTCTCCCTGAGGGGACACGACATCCACTACACCCGACGTACTACCTCTCCATGGACACCCGATACACATGACTTCGAGAGAAAATGCGCTTTTGGGTGAAAGAAGAAACAGTGTCATGCTTTGAACTCTACCGTCTGTCCAACAACCAGTTCGTATGATAAAGGAATGGCAATGCTGAGGTTTCCAAACGGGACAGTGGCTGTGCAACGTTAAGTCACTCTCTAAAGGTATCGAGCCACTATGACACACCACGCAGGGGGATTGATTGATTCTTGATTTATCAAGGATAATATTTTAGGCATTTCTGCCTATATTAACAATAAGGGCAAAGCCCATACGACTCACATGCTTAACCTTGACCTTTACATGACCTTGACTTTCAGGTGACCTTCAAGGTCAAGGTCAAACAACTAAACCTACCAATGACATCATACACAAAGAAATGCTTTACACATTTTTCCTACCAAAATACATGTGGACTTGACCCAAGGTCAAGGTCATCCAAGGTCATACAACACAAAGCTGTTAATTCAAGACATAGGAAGCACAATGGTGCTTATTGGCACTTTCTACCATGAGATATGGTCACTTTTAGTGGTTCACTACCTCATTTTGGTCACATTTCATAAGGGTCAAAGTGACCTTGACCTTGATGATATGTGACCAAATATGTCTCATAATGAAAGTATAACGTGTGCCCCACGTAATTATGAAGTTTGAAACAGTTATCTTTCATAGTTCAGGGTCAAGGTCACTTCAAAATATGTATACAATCCAACTTTGAAGAGCTCCTGTGACCTTGACCTTAAAGCAAGATCAATCAAACTGGTATCAAAAGATAGGGATTACTTTCCCTATATACCATATATAGGCTAGGTATCTAATCTCAAACACTTCAGAGAAAATTGGGAAAATGTGAAAAATTGCAGTTTTTTTACATTTACGGCCCCTGTGACCTTGACCTTGAAGCAAGGTCAAGTCACCACGTACATGTTTGTACGCCTTGTCATCATACACCATCATGCCAAATTGGGTGTTGATAGACTTAATAGTCTCCGAGAAAAATCCAACGTTAAAGTTTGTTACGGACGACAGGACGCCCGGACGCCCGGACGCCCGGACGGACGACACGGGTGACCTAGTATGAAAGTATAACATGTGTACTACAATGTTATGAAGTTTGGAAGAGTTATCTTCCATAGTTCAGGGTCTAGGTAACTTCAAAATATGTATACAATCAAACTTTAAAGAGCTCCTGTGACCTTGACCTTGAAGCAAGGTCAAGTCACTGTGTATGTTTTTGTACGCCTTGTCATCCTACACCATCATGCCAAATTGGGTGTTGATAGACTTAATAGTCTCCGAGAAAAATCCAACGTTAAAGTTTTTTTACGGATTACAGGACGCCCGGACGCCCGGACGCCCGGACGCCCGGACGCCCGGACGGACGCCTGGACGGACGCCCGGGCGCCCTGACGGACGACACGGGTGACCTAGTATGAAAGTATAACATGTGTACTACAATGTTATGAAGTTTGAAAGAGTTATCTTCCATAGTTCAGGGTCAAGGTCACTTCAAAATATGTATACAATCAAACTTTAAAGACATCCTGTGACCTTGACCTTGGAGCAAGTTCAATCAAATTGGTATCAAAAGATAGGAATTACTTTGCCCTATATACCATATATAGGTCAAGTATCCAATCTCAAAAACGTCAGAGAAAATTGGGAAAATGTGAAAAATGGCTGTTTTTAGAGAAAATTTACGACCTCTGCGACCTTGACCTTGAAGCAAGGTCAAGTCACTATGTATGTTTTTTGACGCCTTGTCAATATACCAAATTGGGTGTTGATAGACTTAATAGTCTCCGAGAAAAATCCAACGTTAAAGTTTGTTATGGACGCCCGGACGGACAAAAAGGGTGAGTACATAGACTCACTTTTGCCAAAGATTATACAGT
>JAWQFJ010016966.1:0-12830 GCA_034096865.1 Theodoxus fluviatilis | reverse complement strand
TTTAATGGTGTGATGGATATAAAATAAATTTAAAATTAATTATACAGCATAGGCATTGATTCCAACTGGAAAAAAATGTGGAAATGTTGAGTAACTTACTGAAGAAAAAAACATTTTGATGTTATCTTTTGTAATTTTTTAGTTTAGTATTTTTTTCATGTAGTGCATATGGCAGCCTTCTGAACTAGCTGCCAATGGGCCATATTTACAAGGCGTCCATCTTAGTTTCAAAGTGAGGCCCGCACATCACATGTTTTCAGCTCCACTCTAAAGCATCATAACATCTGCTTCATCATCTTGCTCCTGGTCAGGGAAATTTGTTGCTGGTGCCTATCTCACTTGGAGATGTTCAGAAATGGTTGGAGAAAGATTCAGTACAGTGTATGATACACATAGCCATTGATTTCACATCTGGAGCAATAGTGTAAACGCTACCGATAAATGTTCACTGGTTACAAAGTTATTGCTTCGTCCTAAGCTCATCATGCCACATGTAACCACTTTCAGAAGGAAACCTGCGTATTTAACTCATTGAAGACGGCACTATTTTTAGCTCGTATTGACTGGAGACACATGTTTCTGGGCATTTTTCAGAAATTGCTGAAAAAATACAAATGAAGCAATGAAAAAACTGTTGCCATCATTAGAAAGCTCTTGTCTCCTTTATCCTTGTAGATCAATGTCATTCTCTCATTATTTTTACTTTTAATATAGTATTGCCACAAAGAAGGGTACCGTCTGGCGTGCCTGTTTGTAGTTCGGCTGGAGGGAGGCTGACTTGCTCAGCTGACATGTACGGATCAGTTTCCGATTCCTCTTTTTCGGTCAGCAGTTCCTGCACTAAATCTAGAATCTGCTCCTCTAAAACTGCATCTTTTTCATCTTCGTCCTCTTCGGAAAAAAGGAGCACATCGTCCTCCTCATCTGATCCTTCTTCCATAGCAATTTCAACAAAATCATCATCGTCCTGCTGCGATGCCATTGCGATTTAGCGTTGAAATTGCCCCCTTGCCACATGTGTAAACAAAGTCTGGCAGTGCCTTATCCTCTTCAAATTTAGAGACACAGACGATCTACAATGTTCCTCACTATCTTATAAGAGAACTATACCTCGATTGGTTAACCCATTTCCGCCTAACGTTATCTGTAAAAAAAGCTCCCTGGTTCCTGAGCATTTTTGGGAAAAAAAAACAAATCCAGTGACCGGTTTCAAAATTTATTTTCTCTGCTTGTGTACAAGATATTTTGATGATTCAAACACTGTAAGAAAGCTTATATTTTTGGCTTTCTAGTCATTTCAAGCATTAGCCTCTCTTACAAATACTTTTGTTTTGCCATTTTAAGAAAAATAAAAAAATATAGGAAAATGACAATTCTCTGCACTTTTACAACCTGTTGTAAATGAAATGATGAATTAAAATGCAACAGTTTTAACTGTAAAAGAATGTGAACCATTTATCAATCATGTGAGTGAATTACAGCAACATCCATGATTTACAAAGTATTTCACACAAAATCAAATGAAACTTGCTGTGATATCAGCATTTAACCATTCTCCGTTTTTACTTGCACTTTTGCATTTTTCTCATTTTTTGGTCAATGTATGTATATCTATTAGCCACTTATTTGTTACTAAGATATTGTGCTTTGTTATTATGTCATCATTTTTCACAAAATAAGAACAATGCTTTACACAGTATCATAATTAAAAAGAGAAATAAAATCTTGTTACATGACACAAAACTCTTTCTAGCATAGCAGATGATTGTTATCTTCATTGAACTTTCACAGTTGACAAAATAATTAACATGGGCAAAACTACTAACCATTTTTGCATCATCTCTGAACCTTTATGAGATTTCTAAACATTATTCTTCATTTTCTGGACTGGAGGATATAACATCCTGACGTCAGTGAAATTGTTGTCTTTAGAACTTGTGCAAACACATCTCATTCATATACATACCTTGGCATTTTCATGCAGAAATCAAGCAAAGTAATCCACATTCTGGTGTAGGATTCCACACAGATCTTGAATCACGAATCATGAAATATCCAGTCCAAGCAAAATTACACCAAAAGAGTCTAATATGGCATGCCCCTGTTCGCTTGAAAGTTTCTTCAGAGCGTTGGGTGAAACCTGTGTACTTCCACTCACTTGCTGCTCTGGGTTTACTGACATCTTCATCCGATTATTTTTTCGAAAACTCACCTCCCTCCACTTTGTTCGAACTTCGATGTCTAATTTTTCACGTTCGTCACCAACTTGGGAAGATTCTGGGTCTAAATCCACTTCAATGTCACTTCCCTCACTCATATCAGATCCTTCGTCAGCCATGTTGACAAAACATTCCAAAAATCGAAATGTCACAAGATTTAAACATCAATAACTTTGGTTCTAGATCACCGATCGCGACGAAATTTTCGCATCGCACGCACTGACATTTGCAGCTATCCCACAATTCCTTGCGGTGTTGATAGGCCGACAAGATTGACTTGCCTCAATCCGTTTTACAGAGCTACTATAGGATGCGACGTGTACGTCGCATCCGGCGGTAAAGGTAGATGTAACGCGTACGTCGCATCCGGCGGAAATGGGTTAAGAGCCCCTCACAACACGCACAAGAAATTTACATAAGCACCGTGTGTCATCAACAGCTGCTCACCTCACCGCATCATATGATGCGGTGCGTCGTCATTGAGTTAAAGAGGTTATGTGATTGAAGTAAGATGGACATATTGTGTAGCATGAAACTGAATCTTCCTCAGAAGACAAGCTTTTCGATCCTTGTAGCGAAGCGATTAGCTGCAGAGAGCAGCCAATAAATCTGATGCAGATTCAGTTGTTTACAAGGTTTGAAGTAGATCTACAGTACGTTAAAGGAAAATAAAGTGGGTTTTTTTTTTTGGCAACACCCTAGGTTTCGAATCTTTGATATTTTCCTGGTCACTTAAAGGTAGCTGCTACTTTGTAAGCAATTTTTCTCCTTGCATATGGATTTGTGTGACTGTGAGTTTTCAACATGAACGCACCACATCTCCCTACAGGTTTCAAGAGGAGAATAAGTAGGGAACTCGTGGCTTGACTTGCTCTTATGATAAGGCCAAAAAAAAAAATTGGTGTGGTTAAGGTAACATAGCCAAAAAAAATAGGGTAGGTAGGTCGGCAATAATTTTTTTTTTTAATAACTTTTTATTTCTCGTGGAAACCAAATTAAACCTACTCGACTTGGAAATAAGTGTGCTAACAGACAGCGGATATTCCCTTTGAACAATTTTGACTTAACTTCTCTTGGAATTATGTAAAGAAAAGCATTGACTTACCAGTGAAGATATGGCCAGACCTGGGTACCCCAAATTTTGCCTCAGCGTACTCACTGGTTCAGATATGCGTATTTTAAAAAAACTGTGCGTATTTTTTGCGCGGACCGACAATTTCAAAAATGCAGCTTTTGATTTGCAAACAAAGAGGCAATGCAAGTGAAGAGTTATCTCCCCCTTGACCGCTGCATCCTGCAGCGCGCCTGAACTGATTTTGGCCTCTTTGCTCTATGTATTTTCACTTTGGAATCATTCTCGTTTATTAACACTGCTGCAGTTTCCCGAAATCTCATATTCTACGCTCGCGATAGCTCACGCTGTGTCTACATGCCATTGGATATCTGTGCTTCGTTTGGACTAAACTAGACTTTCCACAACGTTTATTGACATCTTTGCAGCTGTATACAGTATTTGTTTGTTTTCTCGTTTTCTCCAAAGCGGATTCAGCTTATGATCGAGTGTACCCAACGCATCATGTTACAAGCGTCATAATGGAGAGAGACAAGAGAGAGAGAGAGAGAGAGAGAGAGAGAGAGAGAGAGAGAGAGAGAGAGAGTGACAGAGAGAGAGAGAGAGAGAGAGAGAGAGAGAGAGAGAAGAGAGAGAGAGACAGAGAGAGAGACAGAGAGAGAGACACAGACAGAGACAGAGACAGAGAGAGAGAGAGCGAAGTGAAACAGAGGCGGGATGTATTCTCCCTGCAAATGTTGTTTTAAGATTACTTGACCCACTTCTTACCCCAGCATTCTGTAGCTTAACTAAACAGCCCTCTGGGAACACCATGCAGTCACAACAGTGTTGTCAACCCATATTACACAAATGTCCGATGAAGAGCTCTTGTCAAAACAAAACTCGAAGAGTGGGAGACTGCTTCCAGCCGCAGGAAAATTAAATTGTGGATCAAAACTTCACGGGGGAAAAAACAACCTTTTGATTTCACCATTGTCCTATTTTTCGATTTCACAATTGTCCTATTTTTCCACACAAGTCGTAGTAGTCGTATTTTCAATAGTTTGGCGTAAAAAATACGCCAAAATCGTATAGATAAACAGGTCTGTATGGCTGATATGAGATTGTCTGTCCTGCTAGTGTCAGTATCATGTGACCAACCATCGGTGCCCCTAACGTGAACCAGATGTAATTGAAATGCATCATGAACTTGTGCTGCATGTTGATCATCCTCATCATCTTCCTCACTCTCGGCTTGCAAAACTTCACATTTGAAATGTATCGTCTTCAGTTCAAAAACGTGTCCCCGACCTCTCCAACAGTCAAACCCCAAGCCAACTCAAACCCAACCCCAACTGCTTTGCACGTGGTCACATCAACAGAGCTGCCAAGTGCTACGATTTAGGCGTGCTTGCTACGATGCTACGATCGTCAGGGAAAAACTATGATTTTTCAAAGCCTGGAACTGAACTTTTGACCGTCACGAAGAAACACCCCTCCCCCCCCCCCCCCACACACACACACACCCCGCTTTATGCTGGCGGTTTCAGCGCTGAGCGTCGAACTGAACTTTTGACCGTCACGTAGAACACCCCCCCCCCCCCCCCCCCCAGCTTCACGTCGGCGGCTCATCGCTCAGGGACTTGACAGCCCAGCCCTCAACCCACAACATTGATATTAAAAAAAACTTCAACATTTTCAATAAAAAGATGTAGGGTCGGCGCCCCAGAATAGGGTAGGTCGGGTTACCGTAACCACACCATTTTTTTTTTTGGCCTAACCATTAATGACTTATCGTAATCAATGGACTTGCAGTCATCAAAGGACGATTATCCATAGATATTACACTAATTAACTCAACGATGTGTCTGTATCCAGTGTGTGCGAGAGCAGATGTTAAGATTGCATGCAGTGACAAGTTGATGATGACAAGTTTATGGATTTGTTTAAACACATTAAAAATATGTACTCTCTTTAAAAGCATATATGCTTAAATACCTTGTAGAATTCAAGGTATGCATCATTCGTCAAATTTCCTCATGATGATGGAACCATGTTTAAAGCATTACAACTGATTTCTGAATCACTGAATACATGTATGCTGTACTGCTACCTTCTGCACACATGCCTTGAATTTGGGACAGACATCGCGCAGAATCTTCTGTCTCCATGATTTTTGTGTACCTTCGTCCTTTGGAATAGAATGAAATGATGAAAACAGATCCGATTTGCACCTTGCATCATTCATGCACATTGGAACACTGTCACGTCTAGTACCGACAGCTATTTGTTATTATGTGTTCACCTCATTCTGAGTTGCCAACATGGCTCCTGTGAATAAAGTCCATGGCAACCCTAGGGTTTGGAAATTTGGAATCACTTCCTTTGATGGGCCACACAAGTGAATTCGTCCAAGGAGAGGGGTGCGGGAAAGACAACGAAGCTGATGTCACACACAAGCTGACGGGCCAGAGCAGCTGATTGGCTGCATTCATACATAGGTGTTTATGCTCGAAACAGGGCCTCATCGCCTTGTCGAATGCTGCAAATATTTTATCGTATCCGAATTCGGCCGATAGCGGTTTTAATGCACTAGTTGATTCTCATAGCCGTATGTGAGCAAGCTTGCACGTAATACTTTTGTTGTCATTCTGTGCATGACTCACTGTGGATTAAAGAGAAAAGTGTATGGCGCACGACCAAACTCACGCACAATACACCCGTTGTAAAAAAAGTTCTAATTCTTTTTATTATATTTTACAGCAGATTGATTCAAAAACTGTCATGTATCACAGTACGCTAAGGCTGCCTCTCCCATGTTGGACACATCAAACTTTTTCACAGAATCGGCACTTTGCCATCCCATTCAGTTACTCGCATGACAAACTCACGGTATTTTCTGTCTCGTGTCCAAGTGTCTTGAAATTGACACTTTCCAGGCATGATGATAATCTCAAAGACACACTGCACCACAAACAAAACAAGCTCTTTTCACTTTCTCCTCGTTTGAACCAACTGACCCGACCGACGTGGAAATGAAACCAGGTCACCTAGCCAAAGAGGAGGCTGAAGAGCAGGAGAAGGAGGGGATAGGAAGAGGCAGAGGATGAAGGCTGGAGGAGGCGAAAGAGGAAAGCAGGAGCAGGAGGGAGAAGAAAAGGAAGAAATGGAGAAGCAGGAGGAAAAGGAGGAGCAGGTGGAAGAGGATGAAGGAGGAGCAGGTGGAGGAGGAAGAGGAGGCTGCAGAGCAGAAGAGAGGAGGAGGAGGAGGAGAGCAGGAGCAAGAGGAGGAGGAGGCAGAAGAGGAAAGCAGGAGCAAGAGGAAAAAGAGAAGAGGAGGAAGAAGAGCAGGAGGGAAAAGAGGAAAAGGGGCAGAAGGAAGATGAGGAAAAGGGACAGGAGGGAAATGGAGGAGCAGAAGGAAGAGGGGAGAGAGCAAGGGGAAGAACAGAAGGTGCAGGAGGAAGAAGAATAGGAGGAACAGTAGGCAGAGGGGAGGATAAGCATGAGCAGGAACAGAAAACTCGCTCATTATTAGAAGCTCATTGTCCTACTTCCATTCCCAGAAAATAATAATAATAATAATAATAATAATGGGTATTTATATAGCGCTTATTCTCAAGTGAGCTCTAAGCGCTTTACAATCTCGTTCACACATCACAAGCAGACAATCAGATACAAGCAAATCACGTAGGCAATCAACACTAGCAGCAAAATCACGTACAATCAGAGCAAGCATACAAACACATAACATTAACAAGCGAGCAGGCAGAATAATCAAACACTGTTGAAGCAAGCAACAACAAAAGAAAAAATAAACAAACAAGCAGGCTAAATAATCCAACACAATCAAGCAGGCATACCAACACAATAAATAAACAAGCAAGCAGACAACCAATCGACAATCTAAACAAGAATGAAATAAGCAAATAAAGAGAACAAACAAGCAAGCAAACACAAACGAGATAAGTGAATCAAAACAAAATATTTACAAAATACAATTACGAGAATATGTACGGGGAGCTGTGAAGTTGAGCGGGTGGGGTCAGTGGGAGGGAGGGGGAGGGGGGGGGGGGCTATTTGGCAGATGTGTATGCAAGAGAGAACAGGTGTGTCTTTAGATCAGCGCGGAAAGAGTCAGACTCGGAAGAGGGATACAGACGAAGATTAGCAGGGAGAGAGTTCCAGACGAGAGGAGCGGAGGCAAAGAAAGAGCGGTCACCAAAAGATGATTTCATTTTACGAGGGACGAGGGTGGTGGTGTTTGCTGAAGAGCGAAGTGTTCTGCGTGGCGTGTAAGTGTCTATGAGGGCTGTGAGGTATGCGGGTCCTGTCTGTGTGAATGCGTTGAAAGATAAGCATGCAATTTTGTAAGTGATACGGTCCTCAACACGGAGCCAGTGTAGTTTCTGAAGGTGGGGGGTGGCACCATATTAAATTAGCCCAGGCAACTAAATACACCTTTTCACAAAATCTGGCAGAGAGACAGATAGAGACATATGCAAGACTGGGTGAAAATTTTCACAAGAATTGCTTTTCTTCCATCATTACCAGTTCAATTCCTTCCTCTATGAGAAACAAGTTGATGTGCTGGCTCCCTTAAATGGAGTTATCTCCCTTCTCTTCATCCCCCACGTGTATTGTTAAATGGAGTTACTTCCCTTCCCTTCATAAACACATGTATTCAAAAATGGAGTTGCCTCCCTTCATCACCACTCCTTGTTCACAACGTAAATGATTTTGCCCCTTTTAGAGTGGGAATACAAATGGATCTTGACATGCAAAAGACACACACCAGGAAAATGGACAAGAAAATACCACATCATCTATATTGACCCAGTTAATTAATATTTTATCTCAATTATGATGGTTCGTCTTTTAATCTTCTCAGCCCTAGACATCCACATTCTAAAGCCCTCCATGAACCCATACAAGTGAACGTCTGCATGGTGTGGGTGGGCTATATTTAGTGTCTATTTCTCCTTATGTAAGAGTCCAACTGTGAGGAAGTTTAGGTTATTAAAAGTCTAAATTTTCAAAACAAGGTTTTCCTCTCTATGGTGACTTTTCTTGCCCCTAGAATAAAGTGACTTGGAATAAAGATGGCATGTTGAATTTTTTGCATGTTTTGCATATTAATGGATGTAGAAACAAATAAGAAGTTGGAAAACTATAAATTATTTGCTACTTCTTAATCATAGTTTAATCATGTCATGTTGAGAGTGGCTTTCTTCTGATGATGATGCCACCTACCTCTATAAACATTTGTGTCACAGATACACTAGTGATGGTTTAGTGTGTCTGTCCCCTGGAATCACAGGAAAATGGACCAAGTTTGAAAAATCGTAGTAAAATAAATACTGTAGCTACAAAGCTAAACTTGGTATGGCTAGAAAGGTCTTTTTTTGCCAAAACTAGCCAAATGCTGCACTTTGTCAAGCTAAGAAAACACTACACTTGCCATGACAGTAAGTAGAGCCACTATTTTGAAGAAAAAAAGGTCTTTCCCCCAGCTCTCTTTCTCAGAGTGCCCACTGCTTGTTTCTTGGTCTAGAGCTCTATAAAAAAAGTGAACTTCACAAAATGGCACAAAAACACACTGGAGAAATTTTGTGATGATTGTGTTTACTAGTCCTGAGTTTCAATGAATATGAGCCTACAATGAACTACTGAGCAGCTGATGGCGAGTTCGACCTAGTTTCATTCTCGCTCTCTGATACCTCATCAATAGCATGAGGAAAATCACTACTATCATCATCATCATGAAAGGGATCATCACAAAAACACACTGGAGAAATTTTGTGATAATTGTGTTTATTAGTCCTGAGTTACAACCAATATGAGCCTACAATGAACTACCGAGCAGCCGATGGCGAGGTCGACCTCGTTTCAGCCACCATGACAACTTCGCTCTCATTCTCGCTGTCTGATACCTCAATCATTAGCGAGAGGAAAATCACCACTATCATCATCATCATGAAAGGGATCATCTACATCAGTTCCTATCTCATAAAAAGCATCCTCTTCAGCATCAGAACCCTCCTCTAAAGCAATTTCCACTGGCTCACCCACCTCGTGCTATCCACGCTACGCCTCCATCGCTGTTTACTTCGTGCCTCCTAGTGCATCGCTGAAAAAGGTTATGGTCTGGCCGGGAAAGATCTGTGTGTGGATCTAAAGCTGGCAAACTATAGTACCGAGAAGAATTGAAGACTAGACTAATTCCCTAAACCATATTTTCCTTGTTGTAAGGGGGCAAAAATATGCTAATGTGGTAGGCTCTATTGAGCCTACGCGCCGCGAACGACTATGTTCGGCTCGCAGGCTCATATGAGCCTACGCGCCGCGAAGGAGTTAACCTTTAGAGCGCCACCAATTTTCGTCATTGCTTTACCCCAGAGCCACAAATTTTTTTATGTGTGGTCAAATTCGACACCATGTTTACTTAAAAAATCATCATTTATTAACTATTCAAGCTTTGAAGTAGATTTTTGGAGGGTGAGTAGAAAAATGGATGGCCTACATGGTGCAATTAATGAAAATGCCATAGAATGTTTTTTTTAGCTGCTAAAAAATCATGGAACACAGACAACAGCAAAAAACAAACAAATTCACTGTGTTTTCCTACACTGCTCTATTTATTTAAGAATACAACAGCTTTTGATGAAAATGCAAAAGTGCATAGAGTCTCCAAGTAATCTGAACATCTGAAAATGTTTTAGGGTAAAACTAAAACAAAAAATCCTACAATTACTTACGCTAGGGAAGTCAGCCGAGTCATTTTCATCTGAATCAAGCTTCCGCTCAGGACTCTCGATCTACAGACCACAACACATCGCCATCGGTAGAACCACTGTGTTTTCCTACACTGCTCTATTGATTCAAGAATACAACAGCTTTTGATTACTTGGAAATACATCTGAAAATGTTTTAGTGTAAAACTAAAACAAAACAAAAAATCCTACAATTACTTACGCTAGGGAAGTCAGCCGAGTCATTTTCATCTGAATCAAGCTTCCGCTCCTCCTGTCGATCTACAGACCACAACACATCGATCCGTCGAAGCACGTGTTTGCTCTCTATGATATATCTCCCATCACATCAATGTCAGTAAAGCCTTCAAATTCATATTCTAGGAGTCAGAATCGAAAAATAACTCCACAAGTGCTTCAACTTCTTTGTCAGTCGCCATACTGGCAAAGAAAACAAGTCCTGTTCACAAACGGGGAAGACGAACTTCGTGAAAAAATTCGCTGAAAATTCTACGCGCGTCCTCTCCATCGCCAAAATGGCGGATCTCATTGCCACGTGATCACTGCACATGACTGTGATATTTTTAGAACAGCATGACTCGAAGGCAGCGTTAGGCAAGTCAACAGAGCACGTCACTATCGCTCGCGCCGGCGGACGTCTGGGGAATGTACGCTGTGGCGACACAAGGCGCCGGCAGCGCTCTAAAGGTTAAAAAGGTAAAGGTGTGATTTTATATAGCAACTTTCCACCATTGATCGGTGCTCAAACCGCTTTACACTTTACCCCCATACAACCATTGCAGATCATACAGGCTTGGTAGAAGGGCAAATAATTATAGGTATACGTAGAGTTCAGTGATTGTGTCATATCGCATGAATAACTCATTCTGAATCAATGATAATTAGTCTAAATACTTCTTGTAGTTTGTATTGTTTGCAACATTTCATTAACATAACATTTATATTTGCTGAGCAATGATTTTTCGTAATACCCCATTTTTCTATGCCATGTACCCCCTTAACCCATTACGACCTACAGTGCGTGATAAAAAAGCCTCCCTAAAATCTGAGGGTTTTTCAGGAAAAAAAAAGAAGTCGACATCTTTATTCAAAAAATTATTTCTTCTCTTCTACACATCCTAGAAACAAGATCTAAAAACTGTTAGAAAGGTAAATAAATAAGCTACTCCACTACATCATGACTGCAGCTCCTAGAGTACAAAATTTTCCTGTAAAAAATTGGAAAGATGACAAAAATGAAAATTTTTCAAGAACACATAATTTTTTGGCTCCAAAATACACTTCAACTCAACTTATTCTCATTGAAACAGTAAAAACTTTACATAGTCTTGAAGCTGATTCATTTTTACATTTGCAATTAAAATTTCAAAAGAATCAGAGCAGTTGGTAAAATATTATGACAGATAATGTACACATATGTAAAATCTAAGAAATTTGTCCTTTCGGCATTTGAAAGATATTGCCAACAAGAAAGTATATAACTCAACTTATATTCAACATATCGACAATATTCAAACACTGTTTGAAAGCTTAAAGTATGCAAAATATCAGGGTACCTTCAAGTTCAAAATCGAGTGATTACAAGCGGAGAAACGATCGTTTTTGTGGGGAGATCTGATCTCGCGCAACATGGCTGACGATCCTGCAGCGATCCGTGAAAGGAGCGATATCGAAGCTGATTCAGATGAGGAGTTCGAAGCACTTTCGGGAGACTACTGTAGCGATCGTTTGGGTGCAGAACAGTCGCAGGAGTGGTTTGAGTTTCTGGAGGAGGAGGATGTCAAAGGATTCCAGGGAGAGTGGAAGTATGAGAACTTTAGACCATGCCTCCGCCATGATTTTCGTCGCGTCGAAACCAGCCTTTCGACGAAAATCATGGTGGAGGCATGGTCTAAAGTTCTCATACTTCCACTCTCCCTGGAATCCTTCGAACTCCTCTTCGAGTTCGTCCTCCTCCTCCTCCAGAACTCAAACCACTCCTGCGACTGTTCTGCACCCAAACGATCGCTACAGTAGTCTCCCGAAAGTGCTTCGAACTCTTCATCTGAATTATCTTCGATATCACTCCCTTCACTGATCGCTGCAGGATCGTCAGCCATGTTGCGCGAGATCAGATCTCTCCACAAAAACGATCGTTTCTCCGCTTGTAATCACTCGATTTTCACTCCGTAAACGTGGGAAGGAAGTGTGTTTATTTGGCTACCCAGAATGCTTAGTATCTGCCACGTCATATCCGTGACTAATTGAAGGAAATGTGATGAAAGTATGCTCCACCAAATTTAATACCGATGTTCGACCAACAACTCGATTTCTTTTTTCAAAACTCAAGTGAAAAAATTCAAATCTCAGCTCCTACTTGCTCGATTTTTGATCTGTAAGTGCTGAAAGAAAGCGGATACACTAAGCTTTCCAGCATGCCTAGCGTCTGTCATGTGATATCAAAGACTATTTTTAGAACAGCGATCGGAGTGGAGTACTATCAAATGCCACGCGGGTTTTCGGCAACAAATAAACTTTTTTTCAAAACCTAACGGATAAAAAATTATTTCTCCACTCCTACTAGCTCGATTTTCAATCTGTAAACGCTGAATGGAGGCATTTTGACTCTGCTATCAGCATGTCTAGCAGTAATCATGTGATATCAATAGCTATTTTAGTCTATGCGATGGAAGCACACCACCGTCAAATGCGACGTGGGCGTCGCATCCGGTCTGAAAGGGAGATGTAACGTGCGCGTCGCATCCGGTCGGAAAGGGTTAGGATAATTCACATCAATTTTTATAGTTT